>RPFO01000104.1:3171033-3173533 GCA_009746045.1 Mesostigma viride | reverse complement strand
TTCAGGACTGGACCCATTTCCATGCATATTTTGCGTACTTTTTCGTACAAATGGTACTTTTCCACAGTTTCCGGCCTCTCAGTCACTTGTTGCTCCCCCCTACTAAGGTCCTTTTCCGTTCATTCCATGAACGATTGAAGCCCTTAGCTCCACTGGCTTCCGTTCTGAGCGCCGGGTATTGTTTGGACCTTAAAATTCGTAGCTCTCTTACGAAGACCACGGTAACCCAACTGGTGTGATGTTATTTGGTTGGTTCTTTTTCGTTCTGCTTTGGACAGTCGACAAGTTTACCCAAGTATCCGCCGCCATGTAACGTATCCGCCGCCATACCATGTCCATTTGATCCTGGATCTAACGGCCCAATTGCTCCACTTTAATGTCTTCACTTTTTGGCAGGTTCCTTCATTTCTAATTCAAGGTACACATTAAGTAATAGTCTGTTATTTCTGTTCATATATGTACTCGACAGGATGATTGTCCACCTGAGTCTGGGTATAATATTACGTCATTTGGAAGACGGAGACTGATGAGGAGACAGATAAAGATACAATTACTCGAATTGTATCTTTTATCTTTTCGATCCGCCCCACAAGTGGGCGCTCATACATATTGTGTGTGGGGCTGAGTAAAATGAATCTGTGCCCTGCACTTTCAATAATAGTTTATAATAATGCAGCCTTGGCTTTTTTTTATCTCTTGTATTAGCCTGCTACCCGGCCTGGAGCTTTTAGCATGTCATCCGCTTGGAGTCCGCATGCTTCTTGCTGTATCGCACCCACCTAGTCGGGCCTGCACATACCGCCCGATGATGCAGTGAGAGTTCTCCGTGGCTTGCCGACTGGTGGCAGTGACTTAGAGAGTTAAGCTAGTTACACCAGCAAGACTGTGCAAGAAGAGGGCGGCCTAATCCACCTAGCTCGTGTGTATAATCTATAGGGGTTCCTCTACTATTAGAACCCAGTGACGTGGCGCAGTTGCGTGCCTTCACAGTGTATTGTCTTCTATCGATGGTGCATGCAGCCTGCTACTGCATGTTTCTCATTCTGTCTCAACTTTTGCGTCGCAGTCTGGCGGGTTAAGAGTGTCGTAGGGAATATGCCTTGGCCATGGCCCGGGGTTGCATTATGGTAGACTGGCTGCAGCGTGGTACGAAAGTTGGTAATCATATTTCAGTTACTTTTTCTGTCTAGTTGAATTAAACCGATGCTTTTGGAATTAGGCACGCGCATGCATGTATATGTGTGTCCCATGCCGGCAGTCTAGTTTGTTTGTCGTGGTATCTCTTGTTAGCGTTGGCTTGTTTATTTTTTACGTGGTGCCTTCACTCTGCTGTAAGTAATTATATTTTTTAATGTATATGTATGTGAGTGTGTGTCTTGACCTAGTTGTGTCTGTGTGCACAGGTTGTGTGTGTCCCTTTGGAAGGCACACACACAAATAACCTGTGACACGTACAACTCAATGTGCGTCTGTTTGCGCGGGCATGTGTGTGTGCGTGTGTAGTCGCCACACACACGTAACGTGTGTGTGTGATTGTCTTTGTTTGTGGCTGTGGCTCGACCAATGATAGTATTACTAGCTCCATTACCATCGTCAGGTATTTTACACCTGGCCCTTTGGAAGGATGGAGATCCTGGAAAAGCGCGCCATGGCAAATCATGTAATCTACGATAGACTCGATCAATGGTACCTACCCATGCATATAAATGACCGCCTCTACCTTCCGGTAATCAAGGCCTGCATGGTGGGATACAACAGTGTCGAGCCTGAACTGGTTTTTACAGGCTTCAGGGGGTGTGTAGAGGCTGAAACTAACTATAGATAAGAGTCCTGGCATGCAGCTAGGCGGCTTTCGAGGCAAAATGGATTTTCAAGGGCTGGGTATTTCGAATATGAACGTGATAGCAGCTAGAGGGTAATCGCAGGCCGCCTAAATTGCGGTTTCGGTAATGCAGTGAGGGCCGGGTCAGCCACACTGTCAGCTCTTGGTCCAGGACAGTGCTGTTCTGGCCGTGAAATCAACATCCGACCGTGCGTCAGCCCTGGTTTTCCATTCACAATATTTTTGTTCATGCCCTTCTAAATTGTTCGTGCCCTCTCGACTAGAAACGTCCCATCATGTCATTCGGCAACGATTGTTGATAAAGCAAAGAGCGCTCGCCATAATTGTTTGTGATCTTTCCCATGGTGAAGGTCTTAATTTTTCTTCCATTTTATATACAGCCGCGCTTCACGCAATAGGTGTGCTAGTTCACTGTCAGAGGTCACTCTCACATTACGGACTATAGATGCTGCTGAATTGTCTGCTTTGATCTGATTCGCATTTCAGGTGCCTTGCCGCCCTGATATCACTTCCATTGATTGGTACATCAAGGCTCGAGCTGAAGCATGCTGCAAACGTATCATAATGACAGTCTTTCATTCCCAAACACATCAGACTGCAAGTTTTGGTAACCCTCTCCATGCATCTTTGAGCAGGCTCTCACTATCATCGATCTCT
>RPFO01000104.1:2983295-3163295 GCA_009746045.1 Mesostigma viride | reverse complement strand
TTACATACTGTACTAATGTAAGTTACTTGTTTCAGCTTTTTCGTCTGACACTGCTGTTATGGGGTACTGTAGAAGGGGAACTTGCATTCAAAGGGTAGTAACAGGTTTTGTATAGTAGCAAGTTACAGGTTTGTATTTTGGTATAGTAGCGTGCAGCGTCGGTTACAAAAATTGTAATTAATTATATTTCAGTCAGTACTTTTTCTGTCCTATACTACCCATGCTGTTGGAAGGCACGTGCATGCACATGTGTGTCTAGCTGTGTGTGCGCTGTTGGACTGATAGGGCCGGGCACTGATGCACACACATGTGTGTACACATGTCTGTTTCAATGTTGTGTTTGTGCTTGTCCCTGGCTCGACCATGGTAACTAGCTCCATTACAATGGTCAGGTATTCTGCAGTCTGCACCCCTTGGAGATGTTATCCTGGAAAGCGTGTATTGCGATCAAATTTTCACAGGCTGCTAGCTACTCACTGATAGTTCCTAACTGACCCCTAGCTGTTCACCTTCAGGCTTGAGGGCCTGATGCATGGGATCTTGAACAGTCATCCTGAAAGGTTTTTTAGAGGCCAGTGGCGGGGGTGTAGAGGCTCAGGAAAACGGTTTATAGGATAGAGTCCAGCTACTAGTTTTGAGGTGATATAGATTTTCAAGGGCTGGGTATTTCATATATGAACGTGATAACAGACCTTGAGTACAGTAACTGGTTGCAGCGCGCCTAATGTTGCGGGGTAAACGGTCATATGTATAGTGAGAGGGTCAGCCCCACAGCTGTAATGCATGTTGGTCCTGTGCTGTTCTGGCCATTGAAGTCCGACCGTGCATCGGCCCTGCAGGCTGAATCGCAGGTTTGCTATTGCTATTTTTGTCATAATAGTTCTAGCTGACGTCATGCCCTCTTGCGTAAAAATGTCTTATCATTACATCATTGGCAATGGTCGCAGATGTCAGAAGTTTAGACCGCATTGTGTATACTGTACATGTTGCAAATTTTGCCTGGTGGAGTCTAGATAGTTCTTTCGAGGTTTCATTTTTTTCTTTAAAGACACACTTTCACACAGTGTGTTCTAGACTTCTATAGTCCAGTGATGTGACACTATCACATTATGTATGCTGACGATAGATGCTGCTGCATTGTCTGCATGCGCTAATCTGATTTGCACTTCGCTTGCCGGCGTGGCCGCCCTTATCGCTTCCAAAACTCAGTTGTTCTCAGCATATCGAGAGACTCAGATTGTTGTACGTTGTCGATCTGGGCTTTACTTGCTGTCTAGATCGTAGTTTCTTTTCTTTTGGGTCGTACTTCGCTAAGTTGCGGTGGGAAGTTTTTTTGTACGTAACTTTCTCAATACATATATAGAGAGAGATACACTGCGCCCTTAACCCCGGCGGCATGCAGCGAGATGAGGTAATAGCCACGTCCCTGGCTGACCTGGACTCCTGGAGGCTGCCATGGCGGCCATCAACCTTCGCGCCCTGACCCGGCCTCCGAAATGCGCGATCTACCCCCTTCGTGGCCGGCTTCCCAGAGACCATGTTCTAGGGGCCCGCCCGCGTACGAAGTCGCATGGCTTCTCGTGCCTGCATGCCAGGGCATCCAGCTGTGGGCGTCAGTGCCGCCGGCCGGGGCATGCAGGGGCGACCCCGATATAGATGTCGCCGCTGAGCTTGAGGCCACAGGGCATGGCACAGCGCAGACTGTCCCATGCAAGTCCTGAAATTAAACTGTTTCCCGCCTCACAGACCCCCAGACGAATCAAAGGCATTGTCATAATGGTGTGGAACTAGGCCCATCCTCGCGTCACTCGTCCACTATATAGTGGCTCGACCGTGGCGCCCTCCTCGACCTGGCACGTGCGGCCGCGGAGGCCGGCCCAAACTGCATGATGAAGAGCTCGTATCCAACCTGCCGGCCCTTCAGATGCTTACCCCGGGTCCTAGTGAGACTCCCTGACCATGCGCACCTCATGCGACCGGTCGGCCACTCTCCCGGCATGGAATGGGGGGTTGCGGGCTCACCCGCGTAGCCTGCCTGGCACCAGCGGCCTAATTAATAATTCCTGCATGGGCTCCATCCGAGTCCATCGCCCAAGCCTGGCCGGCTGTTCCCAAGCGATGTGAGCCGGAGCCATCCCTGACCTGCAGGACCGTCCCTCCATCCCGGCAGGGGCCATTAATAAGTACAGCTAGAGGCGGTGCAAGACTGCTTATGTCGGATGGCGTGCCGCCTGCCCGCCGGGGGAACTCCCTGCGGCGTGTCCGAATTGCTGTCAGCCCTTGTGTCTCGCCTGACGGCGTCCATGGAAAACAACAGAAGACCTACGCAGGCATACTACACCAGTTGCGCTGATCCATTGGATGGCACTGCACGCAGAGTCACTTGAACGACCATGGGCGGGCTTCAACTGACGGCTCCACTCCATCTCCCTCTGGTGCCCAGGCCAGCGTCGGCTCTGCCGGCCTTCGCGCCCTTCCCATCAGTCCGCACTGGTTGCACTCCACCCACGCCACTTTGCGATTGCGCTCTGCGGCCACCAGCTAGTTGCTCGCCCCACAGCCCCTTGTGGCGGCAGACACACCTTGCGGGAGCTGCGGGCAGGCCCTTGACATCACTGGCTGGGCTACGTGGCCTGCATCATTGGGGGGACAGCTGCCAGGATCAGAACCTTTTCCTCCACGCCGCTCTGGCAGCTGCTGGGCGCTGGGTGCGCTGGATTGATCAGGTTTGGTCGGTCTTCCCCAAATGTGCCACCATCACGTGAAGGGTGCGGATTGGGACGTGCTCTACACCTGTACTCTCCCCACCACCTGCCTGACGTCAGTGACCCTATCTATGTCCTCAACTATGATGGGAACAGAGCTCTGCCACGATCTGAGCACTCATGATTTGATGTCTCGGTGGCCCGGCCGCTCTCGCACGCGGCACATTGTCGAGGGGCTGCGACACTGTCAAGCTGGCTGTGCAGTCGGGCCACTGTCGAACACACCAAGCTGGCCACCTATGGCAGCATCGGGTACCACCTGGAAATTAATCCACTTTGTTCTTGAAGAGTTCCGTGCCATTGGGCCTCAGACCGCGGGATATTCCTCATACGACTGGTGCTGCCAGGCTGCTGAAGGTTCCGCGCAGATCTATCGGCGGCTCAACCTCGAGGACCGAACCGGCGCCCCATCGTCAGCCGGCACGTGGTCTTCCTACACAGTAGTAATTTAGCGGCACGCGGCAGGCCTCTCTTGGGCCTTTACAACTCGGGCAGTTAAACCTCCAGACCTGTTCCGCCGCACGTAGGTCCCGGGCCGATATTCTTGCTGTACAGCCCCCCCCTATACAAGCCCCGAGACTTCTGCGTGCGTCCGGAGCGGTGCGTCGAGTTCTGTTCTAGTAGGATGTCTTTCCTGTCGATGAGTCGTTTCGACTTAATTTGTAGTACGTCTGTTGTTATCCAGGGGCATTACCTGGCAGTCTGTGCTGCCTCTCGGCGGTCGTAGTTTCATTCTTTTCTATAATGCGCTGTTCGCTTGCCTTGGAGAATTTTTCAAAATGTTTCTTATAGTTTGAAAAACAAATTATAATGGTACCTGCACATGACCTGTATGGCAAGCCAACCGTGCTGACTGTGGCTGGCACTTGACTGCAACCTGCAGGCCTTTAGTCTACGAGAGTGATATGCATCATTGAGCCACCCATGCAAGCTTCACCAGGCACATCATTGACGTTGGCAAGGAAAATGGGAGATATCGATACCACCAATTCATATTTGGTTGAGTCTGAGCTACGTAGTAGGCTCGCGCTGAAGCTGCACAAAAACGAATGGCAGCCTTTAATTCGCAAAGACATGATTTCGCAGGTCTTGAGGGTATTCCTCTCCATGAGCTGCTCAGACTATATCTTCATCAACTGTCACTACTACATTGAGTATATAAAGAGGCTGATATCAGTCTTTCACCTCACATACAATCTCAATTTCCTTTTGTTGTGGGGGATAATATCCTCGATCCCCGGCTTAACTGATCATATTTTACCTTTTATAGAATCAGCATGTTTATGATAACCTTAGATTCTTTCTATGTACTATATTATTTTTATTGAGTACTATGAAGTGCATCAGACAACTACGTAATGTTTTTCAGATTTCATTGTTATTTTCATTTGATTTCTATACTGATGTGCTTCTTAATTTTTCTTCTTATCTAAATTTGTTGCTTCAATTTCTTCTTCTTCTTT
This sequence comes from Mesostigma viride, assembly GCA_009746045.1. Lineage (NCBI taxonomy): Eukaryota > Viridiplantae > Streptophyta > Mesostigmatophyceae > Mesostigmatales > Mesostigmataceae > Mesostigma > Mesostigma viride. Next base: position 3,159,067 of record RPFO01000104.1, on the reverse strand, counting down.
GTCATTTAACTTCTACTTTGGCTACTATTTCTATTCTATTGATTATTAATCTATCTACCATTTTTAAATACTATGTTCTTCATTTTTTCATTGCTTACAACCAGTTGCCACCTTGCACTCAGTTTTGAACTTGAGCATGAGCTGGCCAAGAGATGTTGATCCTGTTGCATGCGGGGAGGGAGAGTCCTGGGAACCATGCCACTGGGGCTCTCAAACTGTAGAAACTCCTCGATCAGACCCCAACATAATGCCTGCGCCATGAACCATACATGTAGTTGCAATCTATTGCATGATCGAAATGCGTGCATAAACTTGTGCATGCATAAGTTGGTCATGCAACGTATTGCAACTACCATATCTCAGCAACAACCTCTTTGCTCTTTTTTTAATATCTGTGGTGTTTATAATAAGTTCCCCCCCCCCCCCCCCCCCCCCCCCCCCCCCCCGCTTTATATATTATTTCCCTTTACGTCCCTTTTATATTAAACCAATCTTCTCATTCTCCGCCTGACTTATTTACTTATATTTTTCTCCCCATGCATGCACAATTATGCTATCCCTTTCCACACATGGTCAGCCTCACAGTCCTCAATGCATGACGTTGGACCGCCATGCGTGCCTACATATGGGAGCAGTTTGTGTCGAGGATCTCATCCCAACCGTTGAATATTTTTTACGATAAAATTTGTCACGAGCGGCTATGGTGATGTAGTAATGGCCTGCTGAGTCCTGAGCGCTGATGCACGAGCTACTAAGACTGATTTCACTCAATCCTCCTCACACCATGTATGTAATAGTACATGTCTACATATCAGCTTCCTCCTCATGCTGAGGACTGTAAGAATACCCGTAATACGGCTAATATTCCTGACTAACCGCCATCTTGCGCCCCTGCCCCCTGCCCCCCTCCCGCCCTGCCCCCCGGCCCCCCGGCCCGGCCCCCCTGCCCCCCTGCCCCCCTGCCCCCCTGCCCCCCTGCTGCATGCCCAGCAGGCACGGTGCAGTACCTGTCCTATCGAGACCTGGCCAGCACATACGGCGCTGACGTGCTCGGCACGACCCGGCGCGTACTGCACATGTCTCCCCACCTGCCAGCTGGCGCCGAGGAAGACGACGCGGGTGCCCGCCGGAGCATCGGCGATAGGGCCGGCCCCGCCGCGCGCCGCTCTCCCCGTAGTCGGCCCCCACCTGCGGCCGAGCACGTTCATTATGAGCACAGTAATAAGGAGCTTGGTGATAACGAGCACATTGACAGCAATACTGATATCCCATGTTCGTTGCGATCCAGCGACCGCCACGGCGTTGACCCCATCGTCACACCTGGTGCCCGCGCAGCGCATGACGATGATCCAGATCGGCGGCCCGGAGACCCTGGATCATGCAGTAGTACGCATGGCGCCGGGTAGGTAACGGGCGCCAGAATGAAAGTGCTTGAGACGGGTAACCCTCGTCCATGTAACTGTTGGGCCGGGGCGGACGTATCGTGCTGTCAGAGGAGGTGTGGGGGTCACCACCCCCGCGTGCCCGAAATGTGGCGCGACTCATGAATCCATATGATTCCTGGCAGCCTGGGTTAAAGCGTTCGCTTCTCCTCGAATACTGTTTCACACAATCCTGGCAGCTGGACCTCCTCCGGTGAATTGATGATATACATCAGGCTCCGTCTGCTTGAAGTCCCGGATCACTTGCCAGCACTAGCTCGCAAGTGCCGCGTGCGGACCGCGTACGTAAGCACACATTAACCTCTTATACTTAATTGCCAGTGACGCAGGCACAATCTGGGCCTGCAGCCATATCATTGGTCACTTCAGTTTCGACGTCATTGGCGGTTGTATGTGGGTTTGCTAGTCTCTTGCCGGATTGGGGAATCAAACAGTCGAGGTACTGCATGACCGTCTGACGTCATCGTTGATCGCTTGCGGGCGGGTGAGAGTTGCAGTGAGTGTGGGGTTGTCGGGAAACGGTTCATTTGCGGGGTGAGCGTCCCTGCCAGCCAGCGTGCGCCAGCGCCCGGAGCATACTGATAATTGTCAAATGCGGGCCACATTCCACGTACGGTGACGTCGCATTGTCAGATCTTCAATGCATCCAGTGATGTGCACAGCCGGCAAGAATATTTTGTAACTTTAATAGCCCCAGCAAGGCAGTCAGGCCCGGTTCATGCCTCACTCACACAGTCATGATAAAACTGACAGTGGCATATATGTTAATAATATAATTACTTACAGCAGAGTGAAATCACTCAAACCAAAGCAAACGCCCAGCTATAAACCTATATACAGAGCCATGTCAAAGCTCTATACTACGATAAGACCAATGGAAACGCCTAACGGGAGGAACCTAATAATTAATTAATTAATTAAACTCGTGCTCCCGTTGGGGAGTCACGGAGCACCGAAGTGCTTTTAATCCCTGTGTGTGCACTACAGGAGAAAGGGCAGAGACCCCCAGTCTCCTTCATGCCAAAGGCATGCCACAGCTGCAATCGGGCGCGGCTAGCTAAAAGGACAGGCTAACGATCCGGCAAACTGTGGGTGCAATAAGACCCATGTGAGCATATCATAGCAAGGAGCGTGGGCAAGTAATCTGAACATAGCCAGGGCGTAGCATGGCTGTACTAGGACTAGGCTAAGGCTATGGCTGGTTGTGTACCGTGCGTTGGCGGCACGTGACTAGGTGTGTTGGCACAGCTAGGCATGGCTGCCTTAGCGGCAGTGACGCCAATGGTTACAAGCTAGGGCTATTGCTATTCTAGCCCGCTCAGTGGGGGCGTCCACATCTTGTGGTTGATCATCAGGTCCCCGCCCCTCCAGTACACCTTGGGCTTCTGGGGGTCCTGCTTATGGCGGAGGTATTCCGGCCCCACAGGTCGCGTTGCTGCTGTTGCTGAGCGGCCCGGTGAGGAACCTAATAGCCCTGCTGCACCGCAAAATCAGCCCGCGTACGGCGGAGTGCTCATGATGTCAGCCATGGCCCGAGTCAGCGCCACCGACAAGCGCTGACGCCAATATGACGTCCAGGTCCGCGCCCACCATGGGGCCCGCTGGCCCTCCAGGTCCAGCCGGTCCTCCCGGAGCCGGCAACACTCCTTGAAGAAGGCGGAGGTCAGGGGCCCCATGGCCCCAAACTCCTCCAGGACAAAGGGCACCACACGATGGTGCCCCGACGTCGCCGTAGGCCACCTGGGAGCTTGGCCCGCTCCGCCCGGTCCGCCGTGTAACCTGCCGTGAGGGAGGCCCCAGCCACGTGGCTAAGAGCCAAGGGCCGCGCCACCGAAACGTCGATAAGCAGATGCCGGCCACCCCCCTCAAAGTCCAGCACCACGATGTCAGGCCGGTGGTTGGGGGAATAGAAGGCAGCGCCATCCGCATCCTCGGCCCGGATGTTCGCGTGGGGGAAAACCGACCGAATCATGGCGAGCACCGACCACCGTCAGGAGGACAGTGTGCAAATACAAATACCAATTCTGATTCTGTTGGCCCCCCTGATGCAGGCAAGGTAGTGAGTCCCCGTGGGATCCAGCGGCTGCCCACAGCTACCACAAGGCCGCCCGGCCGGAACAAGAGGCTGCGGGGCAAATAGCTGGTGCCGGAGCGCCACCGAGTAGTGGCTGGGAGCTAAGGCGAATGGGGGGGCCATGGGAAGAGCACGAAGGTACGCCGAGCCCACACTCCGCAAGGAAAGCGAGAACAGCCACGCACGTCCCTGGGCGCTGAGGTCCGCGAAAAGAGCCATCCAATCAGCCGTGTGCAGAATACCCGCGTACCTAGGTAGTATATGTACTGTAAGCATTTGGTGGGTACTGACAATGATGCGGGTGGGGTGCGTAATGTGCAGTCTTCTGAAATGGGCGGAAGGTCCTTGCACCTCACGCTATCGTATTGCCGGTTGCCTCAGACTGCACGTTACTACGTCATGGGCCGGTCAGACTGTCAAGGGTAACCTTTTCCCGGTGTGCCTCAGTTTTCAATGTTTGGCGAATTCCGATATGCTTTTATTAAACGGATGTACTAGGGTCGCGTATCGCACCGGCAGCTTGCCGTAATATTTCTGGCCGATAACTAGTAGTAGTACTATACAACTTAAAAGCTATTATATAGAAATTTATTTTACATTCAGTGAGAATGATAAATTACATTTTATTATATGTAAATAGGCCATATTTTGGGCCGGCATTTTTATTTTCATATCAAGGAGACAACCAGCGCAGGCCAGAAATCGGGAGAATCCGGACCATATATTTATTACAGCCTGGTGCCGTCCATGCTGAATTGTGTGTGTAACAAACAATTTCGCCTATCGACGGCGTTTGCACTTCGCTATACATAATTGTGGATAGCGTTACACGCACTGTATAATATTCATGCACGAACACGCACTATTCGCGGCATAGTAGTATACGTTCAGCGGCAGCCATCAGCTTGAAAAGTGGATGTACTTCCCGGTGGTCAACGTGGGCCATCACTGCCCAGCAGGGGGTCACTAGAAGCGCAGATGTCGACCACCACCCTAGCGGTACATAGGCTGCCACCTATCACAAGCCAACTTTGAATGCAGCTTGTCCAGAACTATTTTCAAACCTAAGCGGGGGTATGGTTCGCAAGTACTACACAACTGTTATGGTACTAAGACTGCGTCTAGCATGTATTGTTTATAGCCATAAGTCGTTAGCAAGACGTGTAGCTAGACTGTAATCTTGGTCTTAAATTGCCTGTCAGATGCAGGTTGCGTACAGCGCTAGTGTCCGCATGGGGGCTGGCGGCGCATTATGTTTCATGCCTGAATAGAACATATACAGCCGCCCATGCAGTGCTGCCTGGGCACTGACTTAGATCGGAACATGTCAATCACAGTCCCCTCCCACTGATCGAGGACTTATGCTCACGTGACGCAGTCACGTGTCTATTAATGAATTAATTAATTAATGTCAATCATCAATAGGAAGAGAAGTGCCTGCCGGTGCACATATCGTTTGGTTTCTCGCGCAAGTGACATCCTGCCGGTCGAGAGTTCAAGGTCCGGATCTTTCAGATTTCAAGCCTCAGTGCGCAGTTGTCTCTGTTGATAGAGTTGCTCACCGACCCCTCCGATGGCTCACACTGGGGCGCATTAACCTTAATTAATTAATTAATAGACACGTGACTGCGTCACGTGAGCATAAGTCCTCAGTGGGAGGGGAACATGGGATGGCATGGATGATGTAAGCTATCTACTAGGTCCTAAAGTTACAGGGTTGTGGGCACCACGGTCCGAATCACTACTGATGAATGCCATACGCGGTCACACGCGGAGCCCCCACAGACTTGGGCCGGTGGTCTCCTTCATCACTCACTTGCCATCTATCCTTGCCGGTACCATCCGCGTCCATATTACAGACAAACCAGTCCTGAGGCTGCCCCGGGTGTGAGCCCGTCGTGTCTAGGGTAGCACATCTCCATGCCGAGTCTGTCACAAAAAGTCCACGCTGCATGGGGCGCATTAATTAATAAATTAGTTATACTCGTGCTCCCGTTGGGGAGTCACGGAGGCTGCACCTAAGTGCTTGTGATCCCTGTATGTGCACTTGAACAGGAAGAAAGGGCAGAGACCCCCTTTCTCCTTCATGCCAGAGGCATGCCACGGCTGCAATCAGACACGATAGACGATCCGGCAAGTGCTGTGGGTGCAATAAGACCCATGTGAGCATATCATCGCAAGGAGCGTGGGCAAGTAATCTGATCATAGCCAGGACGTAGCATGGCTGTACAAGGGCTAAGCTAAGGCTAGGGCTGGTTGCATGTGTACCGTGGTTTAGTTAGCGGTGCACGTGACTATAGGTATGCAGGGTGGCCCAGCGTGGCAAACATTAAGCATCATTGATTGGCTGCGCCATGGCGGCATGCAGTGACTACTGACAAATGGATACAAGCTAGGGCTATTATACAAGCTAGTCTAGCCCGCAGGGGGCGTCCATGTGCATCTTGTGGGTGATCATCAGGTCCCCGCCCCTCTAGTACACCTTGGGCTTCTGGGGGTCCTGCTGGTGGCCGGGAGGTATTCCGGCCACAGGTAGCGTCGCTGCTGCTGCTGGGCGGGGGTCGGGTCGTCATCCAGCGTCCAGCTAGGTGAGGTTGTGCAACCTCTTGCGACGAGTCACCCGCTGCTTGTCCTCTGGGAGGGGAAGGTGAGCAGGACTGGTGGGGGGGGAGCCGCCTTGTCCCGTGATCGGTGGGAAGGGCGGTGGCACCCACGCAGTTCTACCTCACCTACCATGCTGGGGCGCATGACGGCATACTAAGTTGGGAAAGACGCTCATCGAGCCGTTTTGATCACGTTGGCCTGCCGCACCGGCCGTCTAATTGCTTTTTGCGACATGTTCTTGATAACCCTCATTGCATGCAAGCGCTTGCAGATTCGCGGGGCGCTCGATGTAAGTTTGCATGCATCCCATGCAATGTACGATAGTTGGCGGCACTGGCATGAGTGTCTATGAATGCCAGGCCACCTGATCGTGACTGTTATACTAGTATCAATCTGGTCCACCATAGTTATGGTGGACCAGATTCCAGCCGTGGTCAACCCGCCCGTAGTACTTCGGCGATACTAGAATATCGCGTAGGTCCGTGCGTAGTACTCCTGCGCACAATTAATTAATTAATTAATTAAACTCGTGCTCCCGTTGGGGAGTCACGCAGCACCGAAGTGCTTTTAATCCCTGTGTGTGCACTACAGGAGAAAGGGCAGAGACCCCCAGTCTCCTTCATGCCAAAGGCATGCCACAGCTGCATTCGGGCGCACTAGCTAAACGGACACGCTAACGATCCGGCAAACTGTGGGTGCAATAAGACCCATGTAAGCGTAGCATAACAAGTATAGCGTGCCGGGCAAGTAATCTGAACATAGCCAGGGCGTAGCATGGCTGTACTAGGACTAGGCTAAGGCTATGGCTGGTTGTGTACCGTGCGTTGGCGGCACGTGACTAGGTGTGTTGGCACAGCTAGGCAAACATTCTAGGCATGGCTGCCTTAGCGGCAGTGACTCCAATGGTTACAAGCTAGGGCTATTGCTATTCTAGCCCGCTGGGGGCGTCCACATCATGTGGTTGATCATCAGGTCCCCGCCCCTCCAGTACACCTTGGGCTTCTGGGGGTCCTGCTTACATATGGCGGAGGTATTCCGGCCCGACAGGTCGCGTCGCTGCTGTTGCTGAGCGGGGGTTAGGTCGTCATCCAGCGTCCAGGTGAGGTCGTGCAACCGCTTGCGACGAGAGAGGAACCGCTGCTTATCCTCAGGGGAGAGGAAGGTGAGCACGGGACTGGTGGGGGACGCGCACAATTAGGTCTATTGGTGAGTCATCTTAGATATATAGATTCAGCAATATCGGACATATTGGCACCCGGCTCTCCGGTAAAGAGGTTTTTTGCATTTGGGCTGTTTCGAAACGTTATAAGTGAGATGCCTTCGGATCAGGAGACTCACACAGCCGCGAAATCATGCCAAAGGTCCTATGTTCGATTCCTTGCTGGTAGCTTCTGGGCTTTCTTACTTTCTGTGTTCCGCGGAATCTCAGATTCGGGCCGCTAGCATTTTCACGATTGTTGCTTTCTGATCTGACGACAATGGTGGACGTGAAAAAAACTGCTCTTGCCGGGGCCTTCGGCGGCGTTGCAGCTGAGGTCCATGCAGGCAATATCTACAAGGAAATTACACTGATAGCAATCAAGCGACAATTATGGTATATTACTCAGTTTTACAGTTTTTTAGCTCAGACTACTGTACACCCACAGTTGAATGCCAGACAGTCTCTCCTCGTGAGAAGTTTATATAGCTAGCTCTAGCAGCTTCACAGCTTTCCTTTGCCGCTGATTCGAGGGAAGCATGCAGGGCGCCGCGTCACTGCCCCCGATCCCGTTTTGCAACGTATACAGGGAATCATGTAAAGCACTACACGTGCTGCGCATTCCCGCGGCCAACGGGATTGCGCGCAATTCAAATTCACAGTAAAGAAAAATCTCGCGTAATTAATCGCTAGGCATACATGGCCCACAGTACTGGCTAAGGGGACGGGAAAAATTCCGCGTCAAAAAATCTGCGCCGGTACTGACAATATACCTTCGGACAGTAAAATTGTGGTGCACAGCGCGCAGCAAGGTGGTGACCGCTTGACTTTTTGTGATATAGGCTAGGATTAGGGCATGTACCACTATTAGCAGGAGGAACGGGCAGTCACGCCTGGGGAGCCTCCTGTTCTGTCTGTAATCTGGGGGCAGATGATCGACTCGCAAAGATATATAGATTAAAAAATATAATTACTTACAGCAGAGTAAAGGCACCCAGGAAAAAATAAACAAAGCCATTGCCTGATGAACGCTAACAAGCGATACCACGACACACAACTATACAGCCGGCATGAGACACTCGATCCACACCGCGGAATGAAGTAAAACAGCCTAATAACCGTGCGCTGCGCGCCGCAAAGTCAGCTCGTGTGTGGCGGAGCAAGATGTCAGCCATTAAAAATTAAATTAAATTATAACATGCCTCCGTTGGGAGATCATGGAGCACATATTCCATGATGGATGGGGTGGAGGAAGCCGCGTAATCGAACTATCCTAACTCTAAGCTATCTAGTCTAGAAAATCCTAACTACACTACTCATCGAAACGCCGCCTCCGCTTGGGGGGAGGGGGCTTGCCCACAGGGTCGGGTGTGTGCGCCTTGACAATCCTCTTCCACCGCGTCTTGTCCTGCATGGCAGTCCAAAGACGGGAGAGAGAGTGGATGCGGTGCTCAAACTGGGCTGGGACCACTAGGTCGTCCAGCAACATCTGGATGTAGTTCGTGACAGGTTTCCCTACCCTTATGGGAATGCCCTCGGGGCCAGGCCATGCAGGACAGAATGTGGCGCCCTGGCTGGCCAAGCCGCTGCCGGGGGCCGGCCAGACCAAGGGTGGTGTCGACCTGGCTGGTGCGAGCAAGGTGTCCTACAAATGCTATCCTACGCTGCCTCAGAATCTCGTCCGAAATACGAGGCATGCCATGATACAACTTTAGACTCTGATGACGGACGCTCGGAATTAACCCTACGTTAAGGACCTGTCGGAGCATCCTCAGTGTAAACCGTGCCGTCTAGCCTAGCTGCCAGTTTGGGTGGGAGTGTCCACGCCTCGGCGCCATACGTGCGCACCGTTCACGAGGACGAGGACCTTGAAGAGCATGCGCTTGCGGTGCTCGCCCAGGCCCTTCGAGCGCCAGTAGGTGTCAGCCATAGCCCGGGTAATCGTACCCGAAATCGTTGGCGCCAATACGATGTCCAGGTCCGCGCTGTCCAAGGGGCCTGCTGGCCCTCCACGGGTCCAGGCGGTCCTCCCGGAGCCGGCACGGCACTCCCTAAAGAAGCCGGCGGTCAGGGTCACCATGGCCCCGAACTCCTCCAAGACAAAGGGCACCACACGGTGGTGCCCGACGTCCCCATAGGCCGTGAGCTTGGCCCGCTCAGCCCGATCGATCCGCCGTGGTGTAGCCTGCCGCCTGGGATGCCGCCAACCACATGGCTAAGAGCCAAGGGGCGAGCCACAGAAACGTCAATGAGCAAGTGCCGGCTGCCTCCCTCAAAGTCCAGAACCACGATGTCAGGTCGGTGATTGGGGGAGTAGAAGGCCGCGCCATCCACATCCTCAGACCGGATGTTCGCTTGGGGGAAAACGGACCGGACCATGGCGAGCACCACCTTCAGGAGAATGTTCAGTGTGCAAGTACAAGTACCAATTCTGATTCTGCTCGCCACCCATGCATGATTGACAGGTAGTGGGTCCCAATTAATGGGGTCCAAGGCCTGCCCGCAGCTACCACAGCCGGGGCCGCCCTGCGGGAACAAGAGGTTGCGGGGCAAACAGTTGATGTCGCAGTGCCACCGGATAGTGACTGGGCGCCAGGACAAAAGGGGGGCCCATGGGGAGAATTGAATTGAATTGAATTGTAACATAACTCCGTTGGGAGTATATGTAGCACATAGCCCAGAGAAGGGGCATATGGCCTATCATACATTCTAGGCTACGTACTTCATGCAAGGGTGGGAATGTAAGCTACCCCTGCTCTAGGTGCACCAGGGCACCTGCACCCTCATGGTCTATCACGCTATGCCCGGGTAAGGGGGGGAGCATGCCTGTGAGGGAGGAAGATCATCATGGCTATACAAGAGCTAGGACATGGCTTCTCGACAGAGAGCATCTCTCTGCATGGCATAGCATGGCTCAATTCTTAATGCAACATCCATGGGGGTCCCGTTATAGGCAGGGCTTGGCTAAATTCTGTAGACAACATCCATGGGGGCCATTATGGGCGCACATGCGCGTGGGCCACATGCTAGGCTAAGCCTGACTAATCTACACTACTGGTATGAATTCCCTAGTCTGGGGTGGCAGGAGGGGGCTGCCAGGGCTTGTGGTCAACGTGGATGACCGCCCCCCTCCAGTATACCGGCTTCCCCCCTGCGCTGTGCCGGAGCTGAAGGTAGGTCGGCCATAGCTCGCGTCGCCGCTGTTGCTGGGCCAGGGTCAAGTCGTCGTCCAGCGTGAAGCGAGTCCTCGAGAGCTTCTTGCGGCATTTAAGGAACGACAGCTTGTCCGCCATGTACTTAAAGGTGAGGAGCACGGGTGCCGGGCCAGCCTTCCCCCGCGCGCGGGGGAGGCGGACAGCCGACATGTCCAGCTCACCAGTGAGTAGCATGGGGGCAAGAATGTCGCGCTTAAATGCCTCAAGAAGGCTCGTGGAGGTCTCACCTGCCGGCTGGTCGAAGTGCTTGACGATGACATTGTGGCTGCGCCGGGCGATGTCGGTTTCCTCGCGAAGGTCGAGGGCTTGTTGCTGAGTTGTGCCGAGATGGTGGAGGTGGTGGAGGTGGTGTGCTGCTTAAGCAAGTCCGCCCAGGTGGAGGGAACATCACTGGCCGGGCCAGCAGGTGCCGGCTGGGCAGCGATTTCCTGCACCGCTTGGGCGGTGAGGCCGGCGGTGTCATGCAAGCTCTCAAGGGCGGTGGCGGTGGCTTGAAGGCGTTGGTCGAGGTCGAGGAGCTGGGCTTTGATGTCGGCAGTGAAGGCGGAAACGGCGGTGGAGGTGGAGGCGGCGGCGGTGGAAATGTGAGGAAGTTCAGCAGTCAGCGTGCCGCCGATTGCTGAAATGTCGGCAGCAAGGGGGGTCACGTGCTGCTGAAAGGCTTCCGTGAGGATGGAACGGAGGGTGGAGGCGGAGATGGATGGAGCCCAGATCTCGCCGTCAGAGCGCTGGAGAAGGGAGTTGAGGACGGCGTGCTGGAGTTCGGGGCGGGTGCAGCCAAGCATGGCGCCGGAGGCTAGCCAGGGGCTGCCGTTGCTGCAGAGGAGGCGACCTTGGTCGGAGAGATGGAGGCACAGGTCGTAAAGCGAGGCGTAGTCCCCGAAGAAGATGCAGTCCATAGCATCGTCAGGAGACATGTTGTTCCAGTCGTGATCATCGACCTTGAAAGGGTGGAACCGAAAGCGCGGTTCCGAGGGGCGGGACCATCCTGTTTTGTCGGCTGGGCGGGTGCGTTTCGGGTCAGGCGATGCCGATGGCGAGGCTTTAAGCCCGGGAGGTTGCTGCATGGTGGCTACCAGTGCACGACTAGTGTCACCGCTGCCTGCCGGACCTGATGGCGAAGCTGCAGCCGCAGCTGCCGCATTTTCATGGGCGAGCGCATCCGCCAAACTGCGTTGCGTCAAAGGACGTTTGCTCGTCATATATTGCGTGTTAGATTCGGAAAATTATATCAGCATGTGCGTCTTAGAAAGACGAAGCGATAGTGATATTCACAGCTGAATTTGGGGCTCAAACGTGAAAGTTATGAGCTCCGCCGTCAGCCATGGCTACCTCGTGGCTCGTGGCTCGTGGCTCGTGCCCATGGGGAGAGCTCGGAGGTAAGCCGAGCCCTTAAACCGCAATGAGAGTGAGAACAGCCACGCGCGGCCCTGGGCGTTGAAGTCATCAAAAAGAGCCATCCAAGATCCGCCGTGTGCAGAATACCCGCGTAGGTTTTCTGGTATTTATCAATGACGCGGGCAGGGAGTTCTGCGGGGTAGAGGACGGTGGCGACTGAGGGAGTGCACAGAGGAAGGCGCGGAAGATATATAGATGGCCTACGGGCAGTTATGAAGGATACCAACCCCTGCAAGTCGGTGAATTTGGCAACCATCGTGATTCGGGCCGAGGTGCCCGCAACACTAGAAGCTAGATAGGTAGCTCCATCCACCGCATTCCATTCCCATACCACTGACGACTTAAGATCACATGATCAATGCAGTCTACATGTAAGGCAATTAGAACCAGTTAGACCAGTGTAGGCTTCTTCACATCAAAGCGAGCTCACCAACGGGGACCGCGTGTAACTAAGTAATGAAGTCATGCAGATATAGCATTCCTTACAATGGTGAAAGCCACCTAACGTTTACATTACATAATATCCATGTAATGAACAAGTCTCGCGTGCAGACACGTGTGTAGTACTCCTACACACAGATCTCGAGTGATTTATCTAGTACCAAATCCGAAAGGCTTGCATCACTCCCCGGACAGGAGAACTTTTGCGGATGACTGTAGGTGTAAGTTGGCGATGCCATGGTATCCGGAGACGTCCGTCCTATAGTCAGCAAAATTGGTGCGAGAGGTCCCCAGTTCGATTCCGGTCGGATTCATTTGCAGATCGCGTTTTCCGCGTTTTCCGCGGCCTGGCACTGAACGCAAAGGTTTTCACCTTTGCGGAGTGTCTGATCAGAATGTAATGGTCACCAATTTTTGTCTACCGTTCTTAGCAGGTTTGCATTCCATGCCCATGACAAGTCCACGTATCCTTACTAGGGTTCCTTTCGGCTGTCGGCTGTCCCTGTAGCATACTCAGAAAGATCTGCCTAGATTACTTGTCCACGCAGGAGCACACAATGCGTAGCAGTGAGGCAAGTCCCATGCACACGTTGGTGCCTTCTTGTACTATTGATTCCGTAACAAGCGTGACCACCAGATGACAAATGGACCCATATCGAAGCAATGTCTTCCGCCACCCTGTCGGAGCGCATTGTATCTATCGCCGGTAACGATATCGCTTGAAGTTAAAGTAGAGATGCATGATGCCGCGGTCGAACGTGCACTTGAACCCTTTCTTGTGCGAGTACTCCCACTCCTTGTTTACCACACGGAACGCAATGTCCTGCACGGCGAAAGCACGGAGCCAAATACAAGTATTTACAGAGCCACAGGCAGGTGTTCAGAAGTCAGCCATGGTCAAACCCCCTTACAAAAAATTTCAAGGGTTTGCATTTTTATCAATGGAGTAAGCGATCCACTTGCTCAGCGGATGTTTGATCCTCAACAAGATCGTAAGAAGGGTTGGGAGCACGGCATACACAACAGATCCAAAAGTTTCGAAGAGTTGACAAATGCCTCAAGGGTGGGATGGCACGTTGATAGATGCCTCCATAAAGGTCACAGGGCTGACACTTGGACACTGCCTTGCTCCCTGCCTGCACATGCACATATGAGGGCCCTTCCATTCCAGAATGTGCGAGGGCTACCTGTTCCAATAATTATCGTATCAGAAGGGTTCAACACTTAATAGGAGCATTTCTATTGAATTGAGTTGCAAGTGGCTATTGAATCGAGCACACTCTTCATCCAAATGGCACAACACCTTGGAGCTGCCACCGCGCTAGCTTCACATACACCTCACCTGCAACAATAAAGCTTAACATAATTACCGCCGGCATTCAAAAAATCTGGAATATCCATGGAACCTCGCTCTCAGAACGAAACATCCATGGGATATATATACAGATATAGCCAGCATCAAGGAAGCGTCCAGGATTCACGATGGGCTCTACAAGCCACCCATTATATAATGGAAAAAACACCTCGACGAAAGTAGCCCTCATCATCCCCCAACTCTCACTGGACATTTCCTTACCTCAGCGTGAACCCAAAAAGGTACGTCCCTCAAACCATGCCAAGAGTTGAGCATAACAGTACACATCCCTCCCCTACTAACAAATCCTCCACCACCAGCGTCCACTTCCTGCACAATAAATATAGCCTGTACGGTGAAATGCCCAGGGACACCCAGGGACACGATCCCATCGCCCACCGCTCAAGCATACCTCGTACGCAAGAGAGGCCGAGGGCCGAGAGCACAGTCCAGTAAACAAACGCTTGAATTCTATCCCATACCTCGTAGAGAAGCCCCGCATGCAATAGGACGAAGCAGGCATATACCCTACACACTCTCAAGATAACCCTTTGGAGTTTGTCGATGTAACAAATTCCACGTACCTCGTATGGCGGGCCGGCCTGGAATATGATGAAGCACGTCTCACTGTTAGGAGACGTGGGATCGCGCTCCACCTTGAAGGTGGGCGCCACCTTGCGGTCCAGCAGGTCGGGGTAGAAGATCTGGCAGAGGGGGGGTGGGGCCAGGGGGCAAGGGGCAAGGGGCAAGGATATATGTCAGGCCAGGGTCATTGCGGACAGCAGGTCGGGGTAGAAAATCAGTTAATGTGTGTGCGGGGGGGAGGGCAAGTACCGAAACAGGGGTGGGGGTGCATTTGAACACGTGCGCAAGGATACGCACAGGATGAACCCACTTGAACGTCCCGCATCGCCCGTTCTGAAACGATAGCCCAATAGAGCCTATCTTGATCTCCCATTATAAATTTTCAATAGTTGATCTTAGAAAATCATGAATAAGTAGGCAAATGGCCAACACACTAACGAGACTAATACCAATGAGAGTACGAATGAGAGTGCTAATGAGAATACTAATGAGAATACCAATGAGAATACTAATGAGAATACCAATGAGAATACTAATGAGAATACCAATGAGAATACTAACGAGAATACTAACGAGAATACTAACAACAATACTAACGAGAATGCCAATGAGAATACTAACAAGAATACTAATGAGAATACTAACAAGAATACTAACGAGAAATCCAATGATACCAATGATACCAATGATTGGGCTCTTCGTGGGCTCATGATATTGGGCGCTACAAGTTTCACGCGAGATGGTGACTATGGCCCCAACGACACTAAAATGAGAATACCGGCGCACCCACGTGGAACTCGAAGCACGCCTCTACGATCAAATCTATTCACGGTACTCTCGGCTTATCAAAGCTATTCACGGTACTCTCGGCTTATCCAAGCTATTCACGGTACTCTCAGCTAATCAAAGCTATTCACGGTACTCTCGGCTAATCAAATCTATTCACGGTACTCTCGGCTTATCAAAGCTATTCACGGTACTCTCAGCTTATCCAAGCTATTCACGGTACTCTCAGCTAATCAAAGCTATTCACGGTACTCTCGGCTTATCAAAGCTATTCACGGTACTCTCAGCTAATCAAATCTATTCACGGTACTCTCGGCTTATCAAAGCTATTCACGGTACTCTCAGCTTATCCAAGCTATTCACGGTACTCTCAGCTAATCAAAGCTATTCACGGTACTCTCGGCTTATCAAAGCTATTCACGGTACTCTCAGCTAATCAAAGCTATTACTGGTACTCTCGGCTCAGCAAAGCTATTCACGGTACTCTAGGCTAATCAAAGTTGTTCACGGTACTCGCGGCTGTTCACGTTAGCAATGACATCCATCGAAACAGGCAGCCACTCACGTTGAACTTGTAGCCCTGCACCACCTTGGGCGGGGGGTTATCGTGGTCGTAGTGCGTCTGGTTGTACTTGTTCCACTCGTAGCCGGTGTGCACGCGGTTGAAGTACTTGGGCTTGCGCGGGCGGTACTTGTCGTGCCACCAGTACGTCTCGGGGGCCACCGCGAGGCCCGGGGGCAGCGCCACCTCGCCGTTGAACACGGCATCCCCTTGCTCCAGCTTGCCCATCATCTTGAGCGCGTGCGCGCGGCGAGTGGCCTCCCCGTCCGCGTCGGTCTCGGCCGCACCGCCAGCGGTCGAGGGGCCCGCCCCGCTGGGCCCGGCCTCGCCTCCCTCGGCGGCCGCGTATTTGAGGGTTTCTTGTTGGAGCACGGCGCGCCGTTTGGCCTCCTGCGGGGACGATGATAGCAAATGTGCAATAATAATTACAACAATAACAAGGTGATGATAAGCGAAATCGTCATGGATAAGAAGAAGAGAATAGTGAGGACGATGGTGGTGGTGGTGGTGGTGGTGGTGGTGGTGGTGGTGGTGGTGGTGGTGGTGGTGGTGGTGGTGGTGGTGGTGGTGGCGGCGGCGGCGGCGGCGGCGGTGGTGGTGGTGGCGGCGGCGGCGGTGGTGGTGGTGGTGGTGGTGGTGGTGGTGGCGGCGGTGGTGGTGGTGTGATGATGATGATGACAACGATGATAAGGATGACGGTGGTGATGACCGCACACGACGGGAAAAAGCAAATGAAGAGGTGTTCAAAATAAGCCATTCACTAGTTCTAGCTTCTACATCCTGCCCCCCCCCCCCATTTTGAGGGCAACTTGCTGGACAGACCACATTTTGGGCCAACCAATGCACTGCACCACTATTTTACCGATTCCTCTAGCGGCGAGCATGCTACCTCCCTGATGCTACCTTCCTGGCCACACCCACTCGAGCGATCTCTGTGAAAGCCAAACTATCCCGAAGGTAAAACCGCTCCCTGCTGCATACGACCTATTAAATAGTAAGCAGCTACCTTTGCTACCATACTAAAGAGCAAGCAGTTACCTCTGCCACCGACTAAATAGTTAGCAGCTACCTCTGCTACCTACTAAATAGTAAGCAGCTACCTCTGCTACCTACTAAATAGTAAGCAGCTACCTCTGCTACCTACTAAATAGTAAGCAGCTACCTCTGCTACCTACTAAATAGTAAGCAGCTACCTCTGCTACCTACTAAATAGTAAGCAGCTACCTCTGCCACCTACTTAATAGTAAGCAGCTACCTACCTTATACTCATAGTGCTAAATAGTAAGCAGCTACCTACCTTATACTCATAGTGCTAAATAGTGAGCAGCTACATACCTTATACTCATAGTGCTAAATTCTATTGGGGAACACTGCAGAGCACTGCGACGTACCAACGATACGAAAATCCTACCGTACGGAATATACTGCGCACACAGGCATACTTACTACTCCCCCCCACAAAACCTGGCTAACAGCAAACACACCAGCTCCCTCCTCCCCCCCCTCCTCTACAAGAAACAAAGCGGATGGCTACCAGCAAACGCAGCAGCTCCACCTTGTCCAAAGCCATGCCATTCACAGAATTCCGCGAATGCATACAAACATTCCCACCAAGGAAAAAGAAACAGGGCTAGCTGGAAAAACCACCAGCTCCCTCCTGTCCGCCTCTTTGTCCTCCAGTCCGCCTCTTCCTCCACATCTTCACATGCATACATTCATCACGTGCATACATTCATCACATGTATACATTCAATACATGCCCTCCTGGCCCCCTCGACCGAGACGCACGGAGAATCACCACTGGCACACGCACCAGCTCTCTCTGGTCCCCCTCTCTCTACAGACAGTCATGGCCAATCCCTAGGGGCGCACGCACCAGCTCTCTCCTGTCGGCCTCCTCGTCCACTATCTCCGTCCCCGGCTCGTCCCCGGCCGCCTTCATGAGCTCCGGCGAGTAGCTGCCGCCCGCCGCCTCGTCCAATGGAAGCAGCTCCGGCGAATAGCTGCCCGGCTCGCCCGCGCCCTCCCCTGAAGGATATTAAGATGCCACATGAAAGTTTCAGGATCAAAATAGGAAGGTTTTGGTCAGCATATGAATGCCTGAGCGTGGACTAGACGGCATGAAGGGACCAAAGTTCTAAATATATTTAGAACAAGAAGAGGCCTGATGGCAATACTTTTACCAGTGAGCATGCCCAGCATGTTCTACATATGCTACTACGGCGATACAAAGGCAAGGCAGAAAATGGAGGGAAAAAACTGCGACTTTCCCGGTAAAGCCAAAATTTCGATGTGCACACTCAGCCCCCTAGATAACGAAAGAATCAGTCCTGTTCAGCTCAACTCAGTTTTCAACAGTTTACCACCCGTCCTAAAAGTAACCACACACCTGCAGTGGCTGCGCCGCCACGGCCCTCCAACTCCTCCTCCTCCCACCCCCCGCCCGCGCCTTGCTCTCCGGCCTCCATCGCCGCGACTCTAGCCTTGTCCCTCTCCTCCTCCGCTGCGCGCTGCAGCTTGTCTAGGTACGCGGCGAGCAGTTGCTGGTGGATCTCGCGCAGTAATGCCTTTGCGCGGTACACAGTCAGCTGCTGCAGCACGGCTTCCCAGTACTCCACCTCCTTGGCGCCGCCGCTCGCGATGTTGTCGGAGATCTGTTCGCGGAGCGCATCGAGTTCCGCGGACGACTTGCCGCCTAGGAGCGCCTGGGGGTTGGGCGAGAGGGCGTGTGTGTGTGGGGGGGGGGGCAATGAGGGAAAAAAGGAGAGGGAGGGAGGGAGGGAGGGAGGGAGGGAGGGAGGGAGGAGGAGGGAGGGAGGGAGGGAGGGAGGGAGGAGGGAGGGAGGGAGGGAGGGAGGGAGGGAGGGAGGGAGGGAGGGAGGGAGGGAGGGAGGGAGGGAGGGAGGGAGGGAGGGAGGGAGGGAGGGAGGGAGGGAGGGAGGGAGGGAGGGAGGGAGGAGGGAGGGAGGGAGGGAGGGAGGAGGGAGGGAGGGAGGGAGGGAGGGAGGGAGGGAGGGAGGGAGGGAAGGAGGGAGGGAGGGAGGGAGGGAAGGAGGGAGGGAGGGAAGGAGGAGGGAGGGGAAAGTCGTCGCTGACCGTCTCCTGCAGACCCCTTTTGGATCGTTAAGGGCTGCCACGCTACTCTAGCAGTGGACCACAGCAAGTGTCCAACCCTTTTGGATCGTTAAGGGCTGCCACGCTATTCCAGCAGTGGACCACAGCAAGTGTCCAACCCTTTTGGATCGTTAAGGGCTGCCACGCTATTCTAGCAGTGGACCACAAGAACAACAAGTGTCAGGTGTCACCCGAAGCCGCCAGCGGTTGGCCACCGACCCATGCAGGCGCGAGCGAATTCTAACAAATAGTTGTCCTGTTGTTGCTACAGTAACATTAGTATATATAATATTAGGATATATATATTTATGTGTCCAAATACCATACACATTATGTATCCATCAGGATATGTGTCGTACCAGATGAGGTGTCCGATAGAATATGTCCCCTACCAGAACATGTGCCCATGAGGAAATGTGTCGTACCAGATGAGGTGTCCGATAGAATATGTCCCCTACCAGAATATGTGCCCATGAGGATATGTGTCGTACCTGCACGTCGTTGGCAACCGTGTCATGGAGACCCGAGTCGAACCGTGCCGGCTCCTCCCCTGCGCGTACAGGGGGGGGGGTTGTTGTTGTGCACGCAAAGGGGGGGGCACGAGACGCCAGCTGTTAGTTAGAACGCTGCCGCAGCCACACGGTGACTCGCACGCAGCTTCTCAAAAGCAAGTCGCGAAATCTTCCTTAATGCCATGCTAAATGGCTATAATTAAGGTGGGAAAGCAACTAAGGTGAACAACTGGGCTCGCTGAATGCCATGCTGCACAAAATGTAGAATGGTTTTACTCCGTGCTGGTGGGCTTCAACACAGATAGGAGACAAGTCATCCAACCTTCTGATACCCAGATAGGACACAAGTTACTCAACCGTCTGATACACAGATAGGAGACAAGTCATCCAACCTTCTGATACCCAGATAGGACACAAATTATTCAACCTTCTGATACCCAGATAGGACACAAGTGATCCAACCTTCTGATACCCAGATAGGACACAAGTTATTCAACCTTCTGATACACAGATAGGACACAAGTGATCCAACCTTCTGATACCCAGATAGAACACAAGTTATTCAACCGTCTGATACCTGTGGGCGTATTCACACCTGCCAACGGGAAAGTTTATATTGAAGAAATAAATCAGGAGATCGTGGTTCTCAAAAAAGGTCAAGAGAGAGTTTCTAGAAAGAAAGTCAGGTCAAAAGTCGATACACCGGGCCAGAGCCCCTGCAAAAGCGTACCCCAACTCGAGCCATGCAACACGAACAAGAAAAGAGAGATGCCAAGTTCACGCGCCTGCATCCAGGGTGCGCAAGCACGTGCCAAGGTTCCCAACAATACATGACATGCAAGGCAAACCACTATAACAAACCACCACAGCAAACCACTATACCATGCAAGGCTAACCATTGTCAAAGACCACTACAATGTGCGAGACAAACCGACCCTTCCCTGCACCGTGAACTGTGCAGAAAGGAAATGGGAAAAGAGAGCCCCCCGTCCGCCCCGCCCCCCTTCCAACAACACAGTCAGAACGGACTATTACCTAGTCTCCCTTAATTCACAATAACCACCCATTAAGTTCCATCCATGTAAAATAGAGGATTCTTCCGCGCAACTCCTTTCCATAATCCCTCCCATGGAATTCCTACATCTAGTGCCCTGCTAGTATCGTTTACATAAGCGCCACCGTGGCTCATAAGCAACACCGCGACTCCATCAAATGCGTACCTCATCCTGTGACAACAGTGACATCCTGAGGCATGTAAGGGTCCAACCACACGGTGCCCCCACGTGGATAAGTTGCTATAAGCACTTAGCAGCTGTAACTTAGTGGCTATAACTTGGTGGCCACAAGCAAGACTGTAGAATGTAAGTCCATCACGTGCCAAGGGATGTCACAAACACTGTCTGCAGACAGTGCTTTCACGCCACAACCACCGGGGCAATCACCCACCGCGCACGCGTGCGAGATCCGCCTCGTTGCGCCGCCTCGCCTCTTTTAGCTCATGCTCGCACACCACCATCATGGCCTGTTTCCCGACGCCACAAGCACATCACAGAGGCAGGCATGGGACCGGCATGGGGATGGGAGGAGTGGTGACGAGTCAGCCCATGCTTCTTTTAGCTCATGCTCGCACACCACCATCGTGGCCTGCATACATCCATGCGCGCATACGCATGGGAGGTAAACAAGGGGGTAAGCACCTGCCTGCTTATCAGATGGGAAGGTCCCAACAAACACACATGCGCACAGGCGAACAGGCGGCAGGGTACCATGCACTAGCGACGCAAGGACGCACGGTGCCTCTGTTGGGAGTGGCAGCCGCATGAAGCTGCCGGGAGTGGCACGGTACAAGGCATCTTCCATCGTGGGTGCCATGGGGCAGGCGGCCGCAGAGCCATGGAGCAGCCTGCAATGGCATCTTCCAATGGAGCAGCCTGCCATGGCATCTTCCAATGGAGCAGCCCGCCATGGCAACCTCCATCGTGGTTGCCACGGAGCGTAACCAACACAAGTGTGCCATGCCGCCTCTCGCCAGCCGCATACCCAACACAATCCCATGCAAGAGCATTCACATGCGCAGATACGCACGTAACGACCATATCCTAGGCTCTAGCCGTTCCACAGCTGGAATATTGACCCGCTCACATCCCCGAAGTATATGTGCTGCTGATTCCCACGGTCCAGCTCCTGGTGCATCATTACACAACACCTTAACCCTGGGCCAGCAGAAACACCTAAATAATCAGTGGGAGCACTCACATCCCAGAAATCGATGTGCTGCTGATTCACGCGGTCCAGCTCCTGGTGCATCGCAATGTCTTCCTTGAGGTCCTCAATCTCCTTCTCCGTGAGGCCCTGCGCCAGGTGGCGGCGCCAGGTGGCAGTACCGGGTGGCAGTACAGGGTCAGCACACCAGAGGGCAGTACAGGGTCAGCACACCAGAGGGCAGTACCGGGTGGCAGCACACAAGAGGGCAGTGCCAGGTGGCAGTACTGAATCAGCTCCAGGTTGGTCCGATCTGGTTACCCCCCGTTCCATGCACAGCCCAGACTGATCGTTATGAGGGATATTGGTCATTTGATTACTTTGTAACAGGGATGTATACCCCGTTGGCAGCCCGTAAAGCCAGCCAGCAACTGCCTGAAAGAAGAAAATAGGTTATAGTTACCAGGTAGACAGCGTGAGGGGAGCCAGGGTGCGAGGAGAGGAAGATTGAAGCAGGAAATGTGACGCGCCATCTCGTCAGCATGTTCAGGTGACAAGCAGGCGCATCAGCCAGACGAGGTGGCAAGCCATCCGTGGTGCACATACGAAGCCCACAAGGTCCAGCTAGCTACCCACCTTGTGGACCTTGTAGGGTTCATCGATCACCATGTCAACGTTATCACCCAGGCGCTAGTGCAGTCTTTAGTGTGTGATTACATCAATGCTATTCCAAACCACCTTCTCGATCGCTCCATGTCAAAATCATTATCCAGGCGCTAGTGATGTGCGCAGGCAATTTTAACAATACAGTACGAGTAGTATACTATAAAGGCTGGTAGTATACTATAAAGGCTGGTAGTATACTATAAAGGCTGGTAGTTTACTATAAAGGCTGGTAGTTTACTATGAAGGCTGGTAGTATACTATAAAGGCTGGCGCAACCCACCTTGTATATCTTGTAGGGTTCGTTGATCTCCACGTCGAAATCATCATCCAGGTTGAGGTTCTTGGACAGCACGTCGATGGGCTTGGCGCGGCCCTGCTGCAGACGGATCTTTGCACGCACTTTCTGCTGCTCCAAATGGAACTGCAAGTTTGGGGGGGGGGGGGGGGCGCAGGAGAGCAGTGTAAAGGAGAGGAAGCAGTGAGGAGAAATGCAAAGGTGGACAGGGGGCAGATATTCAATGGAGTGGTGTTCAGCGTGGAACTCCAGGGGGAACGGGAGTGGGTGGGTGGGTGAGGTTGGGGCGAGGGGGGAAGGGAGGAGGGAAGAGAAAGGAGGAAAGCAAGCGGGGAAGGGCATGCCGAGAAATCAAGCTTTTGTACGACCCTTGAGCGGTCCAGGTCGAGCAATGGAAAGGTTGCTAATAAGTACCGATCCCGGTGAGACTGAGGGGGGATGGCGGGACGAAGGAGTAGGAAACGAAGTGAGGAAGGGGGGGGGGGGGAAGGAGAAGGAAAGGAAGGAGGAAAGGAGGGAAGCAGGAAGGAGGAAAGGAGGGAAGCAGGAAGGAGGAAAGGAGGAATGGGAAGGATAGGAAAAGCACATAAAGATGAATCCCACAACCAACAAGGACATATGAACTTGAATTGTCCTGTCACTCCTGAGAGAAGGGGGGATGACAAGAGTGTATAGGAAGAAGAGGCGAGGAAAGGGTGGTGATAAGGGAATATATGAAGACAAGAGTGTATAGGAAGAAAAGGCGAGGCAAACTGACAAGAGGAAGGAGCGGGGCACGACAGCCATACATGGAATCATCTCTCAGCGCGGCGTGCGATGGCAGGGTGGGGAAGGTCGACAACAAGAAAGCAATTGCAGAAGGGAAAGAAAAGCCTACAATGGTTGCATGGTCGCAATCCAATATCAAAAAAATGGCTCAGAAAACAGAGGCATGTCCACCACACAGGCTACATTGAATATCCAGGTCCAGAAACGACTGCGTCGTGCCATGCCGCGCATCTCTTCCAACCACCACAACAATTTGGCAGTCCAACCCCGCCGTACCAAAGCCACAGCAAGGCGATCCATAGCGGCAGGGGGACCACCCAGTTATCCAAATAATCACGCCCGTGTGCAACAGAAGTGGCCACTCTCGCCAACCATGTCATCCCTTTTGCCCAATCACTAACCCACCTACGCTATGCCCACAGACGCTACAACTCCTGCATCCATGGCGCATATCTCGTCCTCCCTCTCCATCACATGAGCGATGCCCACGGAAAAAAATACAACTATGGCGACCCGGTTCAGGACCTCATCACCCATCGCTTACCTTGCCCTTCGTTTTTCCCACCTAAGCAAGGTCCACGGATGGTACAACTACCGCACCCATGTGCCAATTATCTGGCTAGCTAACCTAAAGATGCCCATCCTCATGCCCATGCCCATGCCCATGCCCATGCCCATGCCCATGCCCATGCCCATGCCCATGCCCATGCCCATGCCCATGCCCATGCCCATGCCCATGCCCATGCCCATGCCCATGCCCATGCCCATGCCCATGCCCATGCCCATCCCCATCCCCATCCCCATCCCCATCCCCATCCCCATCCCCATCCCCATCCCCATCCCCATCCCCATCCCCATCCCCATCCCCATCCCCATCCCCATCCCCATCCCCCATCCCCATCCCCATCCCCGTACCTCATCATCCCTCTTGCCCCACTCGTGGAACTCGGCCTGGGAGCGCTCCCGTGCCAGTTGCGTCTGCAGAATTGGCACCGAAATACACACCGGCACCAAAAGTTAGATAGGCACCCAATTAGACCAGCAGCTTTGAACCAGCAGCATCAGGTAAGCAGCATTAGGCAAGCCACAAGAATACAACTGCATCGGGGCAGCAGCAGAAAGTGAAACCAGCATTGTTTTTAAAACCAGCGCTGTCACTGTCACGCACAGCACGCCAGGTCAATATACGCCAACACCACACAGAGGTTCAAGCATAGCTAATGCACTGGGGTGGTAAGGTGAGGACAGCTTTTTCAAGTCCAGGATTCATGAAAATTGAAAGCGACAAGGGGCGGAATTCCCAAGTCCTAGGTTATGAAAGGCGTGCCGAGCACTACTAAGGACCAACAAACAGGAGTGCCACAACATCAATAAGATCAAGGTGCGGGGGACTAAATGGTGGTCGCTGTTGAATGAGGCTGCCATTCTAAACATGGTAGCATAGCATAGCCAATTCAGTATGAAAAGCAGCATTCAGGACCATGCGGAGGCATTGACCAAACAAACACTCTCTCTCGTGTTGCACCCCAACCATGATCACACACCACCAGTCACCATTTTGCCATATCAATAGACTACCTATCATGCCACCCCCCCTCCTAAACCCCTTGCTTCCATTTTTGGACATATTCCATGCACGTCTATCAATTCAGCCATACCCACAAGCCTTCAGAATATCCCACCCATAAGCTCCCCCCCATAATGCATCTCCTCCAACTCACTACCATCCCACGTCACCACGCGCCGGCCTGCTGCAATTGCAGCGCATCATCGCTCACGTGCATCCCACCCATCATCTCCTCATGCCTGATCTTCCCGCACGCAATCACCATCCCCCCCCCCATATCGTCTTGCCGTCATCAGATACCCTGTAGTGGCAGGTCGTGCCCTACTGTTGTGGCAAGTCCTATTCCACACACCCTCTCCTCCACAGCTTGATTTTCCCCAACCAACCACCACGACCCACTGGTTGCAACCATCATTGCATCCTATGGTAGCAAGACACACACATCTCCCACCCACCATCTCCTCCTCGTGCTTGATCTTCTCCAGCTCCCTCTCCTCGCGGCGCTTCTTCATCTTCTCGATCTCCGTCTGGCAGCAGAAACACGCAATGTATAATGATACATGCATGACAGTTGTGGCGGCAGGAAGGGAAACAGATCAGCAAGAAGAGGGGCAAGACACACTTCGTCATGGTCTCCTAGTTACCTCTGCCCGCAGTCATGGAAACAAAAAAAAACACACAGCAGATGTACATGTGGGTGAGGCAAGGTGTCCTTGACAGCATGCAAGAGAAGGGGCAGGAGGTGCTTCAACATTTCCTCAATCTTCATCGGTCGCCAGGAATATATAAAAGAAACGAACTATCAATAGAAGGTGAGGCAGCAGGAAACGCCGAAACCTCTGACAGGAAGGCATGCCCTGTCTTCTCGGCCCCAGCCTGCCCACAGAATACAAGTATCATAATTCTGGCACCTTTGCACTTCCCCCCTCGCAACCACCAGGTGTTGGACCTGCTTCCTCTCCACCTTCGTCTCCCACCCACAGCAACTATTCTCTACAGCGAGCACACGGTACCTAATAAACCCACCAGGCGGTGGACCTGCTTCTTCTCCACCCTCTTCTCCCACCCACAGCAACTATTCTCTACAGCGAGCACACGGTACCTAATAAACCCACCAGGCGGTGGACCTGCCGTTTTTTCTCAGCCTTGAGCGAGTACTCCTTGGGGTCGACCCCCTTGGCCAGGTCCTTCTCCACCTTCTTCTTCCACACAAACCTGCGGAGGGGGGGCAGGGGGGGGGAAGGGTGGCGAGGGGAAGCGGAGCCACAGCGACGCAAACCAAAATGGGAAGAGGTACCATCGATCCCTGGGCTTGTGAGCGCCTGCGCCGATACTCAACCATGGAACCAAATGTGCTGGAAAATGAGCCAAGAAGCAAGTATGCTACCATGTGTGCAAGTAGATCAAGTATGCTGAAATGCGTGCAAATAGAAATGTGTGCACATAGACCAAGTAGGCTAGGATGCGTGCACATAGACCAAGTAGGCTAGGTTGTGTGCACATAGACCAAGTAGGCTAGGATGCGTGCACATAGACCAAGTAGGCTAGGTTGTGTGCACATAGACCAAGTAGGCTAGGATGCGTGCACATAGACCAAGTAGGCTAGGATGCGTGCACATAGACCACGTAGGCTAGGATGTGTGCAGAAGGAGAAATCAGCCCCTTTGGCACTAGCATTGACACATAGGGCCGATTGCCTGTGCATCCCACGAGACATTCACAATATGGAGCACTTATGCTTAACATGAAGCATATGTGACTGATTTGCCCTCCGTGCGACACCTTGATTTCACAAGTACGCCAGTCAACAAGGCAGTTGCAAGTTATTTGGCTCAGCTAAGCCCGCAACCTGCCAGTGCTATGCCAAAATGCTACCCTTGAAGGAGAGTTGGAAAACGCCACCGCTAGCGCGCACGCATGCGCCCACCCAACTACCCCAATGACTCACCCATTCATCAAAAGGAAAAAAGTAATATTGCGTGCAACCAGCACCCACCTCTCAGATGTGTTCTAGTTGTTAAACGGGTTGCTCTACCTCGACTACCCACCACCACGCCAACCAGCGCCCACCTCTCGGACATCATCCTTGCATCATACCTATTCCTGAGTGGCATGCATACGGGTACAATAACAGGTACATGCCAACCAGCACCCACCTCTCGGAAATGTTCTGGTCGCCAAACGGGTTGTTCTCGTTCGAGTACCCGCTGACGCCGACCGCCTTGACCGCCTTGGTGTAGCGCTTGAGCTGGAGCCACGAGCAAGGTCATCAAACGCATCAAAAAACACAAGAATCCTGAACACGCAAGTACAAAACACATCACCGCCACGCCTATCAGGCATGGAGTCGGCCATATGCCAGATGGATTGTGCACAGAAAGGCCGCACGTGACCGCCTTGGTGTCAACCGCCTTGGTGCAGCTAGCGCTTGAGCTAGGCAAGCCAGCAAAGTCACGGCACTGGCGACACAGTGTTCACACACACACACGCACACACACACACACAATCGGCTTCATGAGGAGCGTGGCACAATATTTCCACGATCCAACCCTCGTACACACAAGGACCTGTTAGGCATGGCTTGTGTATGGACCGCCTCGATGCAGCGTCTGACAACCCGTGGAGCCCCACAAGACGTGGCCCCAGCCACCAAGACAAAAAGGCACCTTTTTAAAAAAATGAAAAAGAAAAAGGGACATCGATTAGGGGCAGAGCTGGCTATGTGAACAAAGGATCAAGAAGACGACGTGGAGCCATCACTGGTTTAGGGTACCACCGCCAGCACACGAGTCACCAATGAAAACAAAAAATGGACATACAACCCGGTCAAGCCAGCGTGGATAGACCACGCGGAGGTCGCGCCACCCCGCCATGACCCACGAATAAACTGGACACAGAGCCGACCAAAAGAGATTGTGCCATCTGCCATGACATCTGCCTCCACATGATGATTGTGGCACTGCAAGGCAGCTATTGACACAAAATACCTAATGATAGAACCCAATTGGAACCGGATCGCAGGCGTGCAAACCTCAACCGGATCGCAGGCGTGCAAACCTCAGCCGGATCGCAGGCGTGCAAACCTCAACCGGATCGCAGGCGTGCAAACCTCAGCCGGATCGCAGGCGTGCAAACCTCAACCGGATCGCAGGCGTGCAAACCTCGACCGGATCGCAGGCGTGCAAACCTCAACCGGATCGCAGGCGTGCACATCTCGGCCGGACCGCAGGCGTGCAAACCTCGGCCGGACCGCGGGTTTAACTGGCGTGGCAGGCGTGCGAAATTCTTTCAAACCTAGCCAGCGGCAGGCTTATGCGATCACAGGCATGGTGGCCCATCAGCACCGACACCAATTTTTATTATTACGCACACAATGTTATCTACTCTCTCTTCCATAAAACATATTCCCCTTCTGCTAGCATTCTTGGTTCCGATTTCATACGCGGCACTTTCCCGTGATGCACCGCATTCTCTACTATCTATTTCCCACACCCACGGTCCTCTCGGCGTTACACAGCCTGTTGTTGCTTCCACAAGCAACAATCTCCCACTCCCCCATCTCCCCCGCCTCCCCCACCTCCCCCACCGTCTTCTTCACTCCTCACCCACCGTCCCTCGATTAGCTACTGATTCCCCCACCCACCGTCTTCTCTACTTTCTCTCGGAACTTCTCGTCCTCGTCCTCTGATTCTGATGACTCCTCCGAAGCGCTCGAAGAAGATGACGAGGATGAGGAGGACGATGACGACCGTCGCGAGCTCTTCTTCCTCTTCTTGCTTTTGCTGCGGCTGCGACTGCGATGGGAGCTCTTCTTGCTTTTGCTGGCGCACCGGGTGATTTGCGATGGAAGTGAGGGCCCCGGTCGCACGAAACCAATTGAGGGGAGCAACCCAGATAACGAGGCGGGTAGTTAATAAACAGCACGTGGGGGGAGCGTAGTTAATAAATAGCACGTGGGGGGCCATAGTTAATAAATACCACATGGGGGGCCATAGTTAATAAATAGCACGTGGGGGGCCATAGTTAATAAATAGCCCGTGGGGGGCCATAGTTAAGAAATAGCCCGTGGGGGGCATAGTTAATAAATACCGGCGTGCTCTGGTGTCACTGCTTTCCCATACTATAAGATAGTGCGGACGTACGAAATCATTGAACGGGTCTCCATCGGATGGGGTGAAAAGGGGAACGAAAGAGGAAGGAGTAGGGGCAGGGGGAGGGGGAGGAGGGAGGAGGGAGGAGGGAGGAGGGGGAGGAGGGGACGCTACATTAAACCATGAAAGGGATTAGAGAGGTCAAGGGGATGCACACTGTATGTTAAAACAAGGAGATGCAACACTTTGTGTCAGGCCAAGGAGATGCACCACTGTGTCTTCCGTGTGCCATAATCACCCCAAGGCAAGCCAAAACACCCTAGGCGAACCCTAAAAAAGCCAAGCACTTCGCAAAGCGCTGCGGCCCTCCCACAAAAGTGGGTCACTGTTAAGTGGCAAACCAGCTCATTTGTGCGTAAACTCTTCCATCTAACATGCTGACCAAAACATGGGGATATCTGTCCTGAAACAGGTCCTGAAACATGTCCTGAACATGCGATCATGCATCAGATTCCAAGACAGAGTCCTGAGGACAAGGCATAGTCCTGGTGGGGAGAAAGCATGCGAAGCACGCAGACTGCGTCGCGTGGGTACCAATAAAGAAACCTTCAACCATACACACAACGACAAGGAGGGAGGGTGTGGAGACCAGGCGTAGCCAGGCGTAAAACACATAGCGCAAAATGGTACGTTTCTTTTATTCCCCTTAACCAACAGACCCGCAGTAAACACTTCGAAAGGGGACAGGGATAAGATGCTGTACCCCAACGGATCATTGTGTATTTCAAGGATTTCTAACCTACTTCAACAGGTAACCTTGCCCCTCGCCCCTCGCCCCCAAACCTCACACTTAAGCCCCCAAATTTCCGCCATGAACCCGGGACCCTCCCGATACCTTATGGAGCGGCGGCACTCGTGCTTGTATTCCAATAGGCCACCTAGCCCCCAACCCTCGC
Organism: Mesostigma viride; assembly: GCA_009746045.1. NCBI lineage: Eukaryota > Viridiplantae > Streptophyta > Mesostigmatophyceae > Mesostigmatales > Mesostigmataceae > Mesostigma > Mesostigma viride. Next base: position 3,129,237 of record RPFO01000104.1, on the reverse strand, counting down.
CCTCGAATAAAGAGGCCGTTACCTTTTGGAGCGGCGGCGCTTGTGCTTGTATTTCAATAGGCCACCTAGCCCCCAACCCTCGCCCTTGAATAAAGAGGCCAATACCTTTTGGAGCGCCGGCGCTTGCGCTTGTCGTCCTCGCTGTCGTCTGCGTCAGAAGATTCGTCCTCCGAATCCTTGTCCCTGAGGTGGGTGGAGCCGAATGTGCAGTTGGTGGTTGGCAGTGGGCGTTATTCGGGGCTTGGGGTTAACGTTGTCATTAATGCCGTTGTTGTTGATGATGTTATTGTCAATGTTGTTGTGGTCGTTGATAGTGTTATTTTCATTTTTGTTGCTGTTGGTGGTGTCAGGGACGTGGTTGGGGTTCAGTTAGCGGCGAGGTTGCCGTTGCAGTTTGTGTTGTGTTTGTGTTGTGTTTGTGTTGTGTTTGTGTCATGAATAATGTTTGTGTTGTGTTTGTGTCATGAATAAGGAGGGAGCCATGGGAGCAGCTGTCAAAAGAGAAACCAGGAAAAAAAAAGTAAAGCACCCCCCCAGAAAAACAAAAAGCCAAGGCCCGCTATTTTCAGAATCACTAGGCCAGGCCCAGGCAAGCACGTCCTTCATGATAAAAAATATCGATCTGATACCATTATCTGCGACTGTTTGGCGTCTTCGATCAGCATGTGAATCTATCTGGCACTAAGGCGCGGGCACGGGATGCGACCTCGGACCGACCGACGACGACAAACGAGGGAGACGACAAGCGATGGCCGACAGCAACGGCAAACGCCCACGCATGAACAACCCGCACCAGCACACAAGGGGCCTCACAAGGGGGCAAGCGACAGCATAAACCATAGCGCTGGGACATAGCAAAGCCACACAAATATCCCGGCTCCAGCAGCATACGTATCGGCTAGTTTCTTTTCTATTGCGTTCTTCGGTTGCCTTGAAACCTTTTTTAGACGTTAACTTTCTCACAAGCTAACTACACATCGGCTCCAGCAGCAGCCATCCTTACCCATGACTTTGGCTACCACCGAGCCCATGCTATCCTTTCGGCATACTTCTACCACCGCTGATGCCATCCTTTCATCTGATCGGCCACACTGCTACACTATACCACATACTTACCACACATAGACTACAGTGCTGTACACGAGATTGACCACATTGCCACGCTGCTGTACACGAGATTGACCACACTGCCACGCTGCTGTACATGAGATTGACCTCACTGCTACGCTGCTTTATATGAAATTGACCAGACTGACCACACTGCCCCGGGCTTCACAAGCGCTACCCCTCCCATAAAGGGTCCCCTTGACCATTTCTAGCTCCACTGCTGCATATGCTACCAGCTCCAACACGTCAAAACCACGACTTGTCAACAATACTAAAACTGCAAACATAACCAACTTTGCCAAATGGCTGCCTTCACGCGCACAACCAGACTTCCGCCCCAGCACACAGACCTACTCAAGCTGGCTCACAATAGGGCAGGCCATGCTTAGCAGAAGACCAATAGTAGCTACCATATTGAAGCCAAGTAAGCATAACAGGAGTTGGTGCCAATGCAGAACATCTGTATGGTGCGCCCATGGCAAACAAGCATGGACCGATAAAGGGGCAAAGCCGCATGCCACGAAATCGCGGGGAAAGACTCTGCGGTAACACCCCAACTCCTACCATTTAATAATTCGCTTCTAACTTTGACCTGAACAGCAGGGTGGCCTGTCTCCTAACCACGTCGAAGGGCAGATATCCATAAGTCGAGGCCGCAATAGAAACAACCCGCCATTCCCATAAGAACACCACACCGGGAGGCGCTAACTGAACCCATAAACGGCGCCTGTCGACTGCACAAAAGCTCACAACTGAGAACCACACCGGGAGGAAGAAATAACTGATGAAGCTCTCCTCCTCACGACAAACAGCACGGCAATTCATAACGTGTGGGAATTGTGGCAACAAGTGCTGGCTCAAGAACTGGACGTGCCACCCCGTTGGAAGACTAGCAAAATTTGCCAAACATGTGTTCATCTTGGTTAAGAAACGAAAAAATATATGTGTTATGAATCTCACTAGGCAGCGGATATATAAGCCCAGGTTGTCTCCTTGACATAAGCCCAGTTACCTGCGCTTTTTCCTGCGTTTCGTGTCTTCGAGCTCGTCATCTGAGCTCTTGTGCCGAGGCATTTTTCAGTAAGTGTCGGCCAATATAATCAATTCCGGTTACAAAATACCATTAAAAGAAGGGACGGTGTGCTCCACTAAGTAATTCCCCGATATCGTTGCGTAGCAATAAAACCAGGCCTACAACACATAAACCATAACCAGCAGAGCCCTAGCAGCATAACCTAACGCCTAGCAGTACATAGGGTAAATTGGAACTTGCGACAGGAAAGGTTCAACATGCCTCGCCACAGGGGCCAACCTACATACTAGAGACCAGTAGAGAGTATACTGGCAGCTATGGCACCATCAGCTGCGCCGCGCCACTTGAGCAGTATTCCGAGTAGTATATAGTGCTTCAGTTACTAGATACTAGAATCAAGTAGAATATGTAAGTTTAGTTAAAAATCTAGCAGAGATTTTTCTAGCATGCAGGATTGCAGATTTTCTTTTTTTTTTTTTAGGGACCACGTAGGAATCGTACGTAGACGTCCGGAGCAGGCTGGAGCAGGCTGGAGCAGCGGATGGCTGTTGACAGTTCGGGCGCTTGGCACAGTCTGGGAAGCGTGTGCATGATGAGTGGAACTTGCTATCCCAGGATGTCAACCCGCCCTGTTGAATGGTCGAAACTGGAAAATTGTCAGGAATGCAGTACGACTGGGTACCATATATCAACACAGAAAAGATAACAGCCTATACCAGCGTCCATGCACGTCGCGGTCACACTGTCAATCCGAGACCAAGTTTCTGTACCGCGCTATGTTATGGCACGGTCGCACAATTTGCCAGTCGCGAAGGTGGCAAGGTTGTAGTAGAGAGTTATGGGGCGAGAGTTGTAGCGTCGTAATCCAGTGCCTGCCTTCTGCGGTTGTGGCCGTTCCAGCCATTGCAAGCGCTTCCTCGGCGTTTTGGGAGTAGTCGTAGTGATATCTTTCGCATCAGTTGTGGTATTCGCATCAGCACTCTCAGTCTGCCCTGATAGGGGGCTGGCAGTAAAAAAGGTTTTCTCTGCTGCTCAGCAGTAATTTTTTCGCGGGTCTTGACTAGTATAGCCTGAGCCATGGTGAAGGAGACATCAACTGGTGGGCAGGCTGTGGACAGTCAGTCTGCTAGTGAGTTATTCGTGGAGTTCGTCTGCTAAGAAAGAGGGTTACAGCCAGCCACGTAACGTGCCGGGCTTTATGACGGCTTTGTATGATAACATCATGCGGTAATGCGATACTTGTCTGATTGATTCATGCAGAAGATGGTAAAGGCGCGGGGGGCACCAAGCCGGGGACCCATTCTGCGGAAGCGCGTCAGGGTCCCGCTAACATAGGTGGGGCAACTGGAAAACCATAACAGTCTGGAAGGCGGCATACGTCCAGGATTGCATCCGCTCTCCTTATTTCCTCCACATCAACTGGGCATGCCCGTGAATTGCTTTCGATTACTAAAACCCATTGTTGAGGTCGTTGGGAGGGATTGGCTGTCGTATTTCCATATTGGAGTGCCTACTGTCATGCTTTACCTGCGGGCGACCAGGGTAAGTGTTATCACGGCGGTTAACCCGTTTTCCTTGTCCCTTATGCTGCCTTCTTTTGTCTGCTTGCTGAATGATTCAGTCCCTCTATCGCCGCAGTGGCTCATGCCTCGGCCCACAGAAGCCAAGTCGCCCTCGCGCCTGATCTCTCCACACCCAGTGAGTGTTTGTGTATGGGGATGAAATAGGTGCACAATAGGGGCTAAAATTATGGGGAAATGGCAATAACAATAATCATCGTAGCAACTGCCGACAGTCACTCGAAACTGCGTCATGACCTTGCAACGGAGGAGGTACGCATTGTATTCTGAGAGTCAGGTTGGCGGGTGTCACACTCTCCACTGGTCGTGTGCCAGCCTTTGTACGTTTCACGGCTGTGTATTCAAACAACCATTTGCTGACGGGGCTGTCACCTCTGGTTGACACACATAGGTGAACACCCAGCCTTTGTATGTTCCGCTCGCTCGAAACGCCTTGTAGTAGAGGCAGTTTCTACCTTTCACTCAGTACTTACCACCTTGTTGCCTGCCATGCGGTTTACTGGAAGCCTTGATGGCTTGATCGAAGATGGAGTCCTTGCCACCTGGCCCGAACTGAGGTGGTTAGACAGACCGCTGACCCTGGTACCTAAGTACCTGAGCAAGCTATGTGCTTTTTGAATTCTGAAGCACCTAGGGGGTCTTGACAGTCAGGGATAGGATACAAGTGGTTTGGTGTGGACTGCATTCTAGGCCCATGTCGCATCTGTTGTGTTGTGCCCATGAAACAGTTTTGCCATCAGGTACTACGTGTCCTGCGTTCTCCCCCGTGCGGCCGGCTGATACGCATGCTCCTGTCCCACGTTCATTTCCCATGCTGCTGTCTCACACTCATTGCCCATGCTCCTGTCTCACGTTCATTTCCCACGCCCCTGTCTCTCGTTCATTTCCCATGCTCCTGTCCCACGTTAATTTCCCATGCTCCTGTCTCACGTTCATTTCCCATGCTCCTGTCCCACGTTCATTTCCCATGCTGCTGTCCCACGTCAATTTCCCATGCTCCTGTCCCACGTTCATTTCCCATGCTCCTGTCTCACGTTCATTCCCCATGCTCCTTTCCCACGTTCATAGGTTGTCTAAGGTTGTGTTCAACTCATAACACATGTTCTTACTAGAAACGGTTTACCAGGTACCGGCACGGTGGTATGGGCTTCGTGAGCATCTCCATTTTAATCTCCATTCTAATCTTCACTTTGATATTCGTTCTAATCTCCATTCTTATCTTCATCCTCCCCCCCCCCCCCCTTGCCCCCCTCATTTGGCCCCCACATTCGTCCCTTGTGTTTCTTTTCTTTTAGGGGGGGGTTTGGCTTCTGACCATGATGCTTATCCTTATCTGTAATTTTCTCACTTGTTACTTACAATGGCTTCTGATCATGATGCCTGTCCTTATCTGTTGTTGTCTCACATATTATTATCTTTGCTCATTGTCCCCCACCCTTGCACCGCCTCCTTGTCCCCCCTCCTCATCTCCGCTCTTGTCCGCCCTCATCCCCCGCTCTTGGCGTCCCTCTTGGAGAACATACCCAGAAGTGTTTCATCACATGACGTCCATGGGATGTTGCCCGTCCGTGCCTCCCCTTGAACACCCATTCTCTATGCCCCATTTCGCTCCCCGTCCCATGGCCTCCATCCCACACCAGGCGGTGGCCATCCCAACGGCGTTTCCATCCACCTCCACCGGGCCCTCGCCCAAGCCCCGCGCGCCCCTGCCAGGCGGCGCGCCCGTGGCCGACGGGCCCGGCAGTAAGCCCGCCGGCGGCGGCGACAAGTGGCGCGACCCCGGCGCGGCACCTGGGCAGTGGGACGGTCCAGCCTCGGCCGATTCCGTGGAATCCAAGGGCAACTGGGATCGGTGGAAAAGCCCCGGCCAGGGGGTTGGGGGTGGCGGCGGTGCGGGGGCCAGAAACGGGTGGCGAGACGACGAGCGTGACGGGCTGCCCTTGTCGCGCGGCCCCTCCCAGGGACCCCCTCCCCCGAGCGGCGGCAAGTGGAAGGATGCGGAGAGGGAGACGCCCGCCGAGGGGCCGCCCCGGTCCGACCATAAACCTGGCAACGTGCCGCCGTCACAGCGGTGGGTGGATGCGGGGGGCAAGAGCCGGAACGGGTCCTCGGGGGGCGGAGAGGGGGGCAAGGAGGGCGGGCGGGAGGATGGGGGCGGGAGGAGGGAGCGGTGGGTGGATCCGCGCGGGGGGGGAGCTCGGCGGCCTCCAGCGCGGTGGATATTGGTGGCGGTGGTGGCGGCAAGCGGTGGAGTCGGTGGAGCACGGACGAGCGTGAGAGGGACCCGTTGTCTGGGTCAAGTGAGGGAGGCGGTGGGGGGCGGTGGCTGGAGGGCCGCCGCAGTGATGTGGATAAGGATAGGGATGGGGGTGGGGGGGGGTGGGAGGGCGGGGGTGAGGGTGGGGAGAGCGGCGGCGCGCGACGCAGCCAAGCTTCCTCCTGGAGGTCTGGCGGGGGGGCTGGCGGGGGGGCCGGGGGTGGAACCACCCCCCTGGGCACCTCCCCCCAGACGTCAGGGTTCCTGGCCTCAGGACCCGGGAGGGGCCGCGGGCGTGGGCGTGGGGGTGGGGGTGGGGGAGGTGAGGATGGGATCGGTGGGGGTGGCGGCGGCGGGGGTGGAGGGTCTATTGGCCCTGGGGGCCGGCCCGAGCCGACCCGACCCGGCGCGCAGGGCTTCGTGATGGGCCGTGGTAGGGGCATGGGCCAGGGCCCTGGGCATGGGGGGGCACCCCTCCCGTACATGGGCCAAAAGGATCACCGTTGGGAGGGGCACCGGGCGGGCGCGGGGAGCGGGGCCGGGGGTGGCATGGCCGGGGGTGGCATGCCTCCCCTCGGGGCGAGCCCCACGACTGGGGGGCTGGGGCTTGGAGGGGGCAGTTTGTCGGGTAGCGGCCTGCCCCCCCCGCGCACGGGCAAGGGGGAGGTCGTGCCTAGGGACCCTGGCGCCCCGTCCCCCCTGGTGTATTCCCACGAGGAGATGATGGCTGTGCACGAGGCGCTGCGGGGCGCGGCGGGGGAGCCGTTGAAGCGGCTGCCTGAGGGTTTCTTGGACGCGGCGCAGTGGATGAGCGAGGGCGCGCTGGAGCCCGCGGTCTCCTCGGGCGTGCTGTCGTCCGGGGATCTCGAGGAGGACGAGGCGCTGCTGGCGATCATGGGCCACGCGTCCGCCAGTAGAGGCAACGGCGTGATCGTCCCGGGCGCGCACCATGCGAGGGGCATGCTGGCGGCTGCGATGGCGGGCGATGTCGGCAGCAGTGGGGGGGATAATAATTCTTTCGCACGCGGAGGCCGGGTCCGCGATCTGGAGCCCTGGATGGGCAGCAGCGGGGGGGATGCGGGGGGGCGCAGCGACATGTCTCTTGCTGGGATGGGCGGGGGCGGATTGTCATCGGACGACCCTCACCGACGCACCTGGCGACCGCACCCGGTCCACGTGACGGATGACAGCGACATCCCCGAATGGAGCGTCGAGCCCGTGGCAGCGCCCGGCGCGCTTGAGTCAGACCAGGAGCGGGAGCGCGACCTGGCCGGCCTGGCGAGCCCCGAGTGGTGCTACCGCGACCCACAGGGGGAGATCCAGGGCCCCTTCCCCAGCGCGGACATCCTCGAGTGGTTCGAGGCGGGCTTCTTCCCGCTGGACCTCCCGCTGCGCCCTGCGGGCGCGCCGCCCTCAGCCAGGTTCAGCACGCTCGCCGAGGCATTTGCCCCGCTGCTCAAGAGCAAGGGGGTGGCGAGGCTCCCCCCGGGCTACGGGGCGGCCGCGGCCGGGGGTAGTGCTGCTGCTGGTGGTGGTGGTATGGCTGCACAAATGACAGGGCAGGTTGGTGGTACCAGTGCCGTCGTCGCAAGGGAGGAATCGGCGCCAGCATCCAACGTTGGTACCGGCGGAGGTCCCGTGTCTGCGGGGGGCAGGAAGAGCCCAGGGGGCGACGCCAGCGCGTCTTCTTCTGCTGGCTCTGTCACTGCGGACGGTCGCGCGGGCATAGGCCAAGGCGCGCTGCCCTCCGCGAATAAGACAGGGGAAATCGAGGGTGCCAGCAAGGCAGGTTCTGTTACCTCCTCGGACGATGTCAACGGCCGAGGTCTCTTGGACCGCCTCCCCCAGGACATCATCGGCGCGGCTGATGTCCCCTCGGGGCAGCTGGACTTGGGCGGTGCCGGGTTTGTGGAGCGGCTGTTCGGAGGCAGCGGCCTGGGTGCCGCCTTGTCGTCCTCGTCCTCCGCGTCGTCCGCGTCGGGTCTTTCCCGTCCAGGGGACTCGGGCAGCGACGACAACAAGCAGCCTCTACCGTCCGGGCCCTCGTTGGCAGGGGGGGCAGATGCCAGCGCACCGGGTGGAGGTGACGGGAACCAGATCATGGGACTGTTTGCGCGCATGCTCCCCGCAAAGCCTGGATTAGGGGCGTCTGGGTCCGGGTCCGCCGCCCCCGGGGTGGGCAGGGATGCCGGTAGTCAGATGCTGGACCTGCTGCGGCGTGGGGGCGCTAGTGCCGGTGGTGCCGGCGCCTCTGGCAGCTCTCCCTTCCCATTCCTGTCTCCCTCGGGACCGACGGATGGGCCATCTGGAGAGCCAAGTTTGGGCCCCCTGTCCTCGCTGCCGTCATCCGGGGGAGGAATGCCTGGGGGTCCGGGGGCGGGGGCGGGGGCGGGGGGGGCGCCCGCACCGGCCACGTTGTCGGATGCCTTGCTCACAAGGTTGCTGCGTGGGGGTGCAGGTAGCGGTGTGCGTGTGCAGGGGGGGCCGTCCGGCGGAGTCCCCTCCCTCCCCCCCACCGCGAGGAGTGCGGCGGAGATCGAGGCGGCGCTCACGGGGGGAGCCCCGCCGCCAGCGCACCAGCCAGCGGGGGGCCCCAGTGCCAAGCCTGCTGGCCCCGCGGTGGTGGGTGGCGGCGGCCAGGACGCGAACCAGCCGGCATCCGTCACCTCGGTGGGAGGGGCCGCGGTGGGACCGTCCCGGCCGGAGGAGAGTGCTGACCTGTCGTCCAACTTGCGTTCGGCACGGTCCTTGGCTGATGTGGAGGGCATTCCTGCGTCGCAGGGACAAGGGCAGGGACAGGGGCAGGGACAGGGACAGGGAGAAGGGCTTCCTCCGTGGCTGGCCCCTCCCAGCGACTCAACAGCGTCTCCCGCGGAGCAACAGTCCTTCTTGAATAAGCTCGGGGCGCTCATGGGCGCGGGTGGCGGGGGGCTGGCGCCCCCGCAGGAGCAACCCCAGCAGGGAGGGTTCCCGCTCTTCCCACACATGGGCCCGCCCCCCCCTCACATGGGCCCCCCTTCGTTCCTGGGGGGTCCCCCCCCTCTTTCGCACGGGTGGCCCGGCCATGGTCAAGGGGGGGTGCCGTTCCCGTTTGAGGGCGCGGAGGGCAAGGATGGTGGTGAGGCCGGTTTCCCGTTCCAGCAAATGGCGCGGAACAACCCGACCTCAATGCTCTTGTCGAGCATGCTCCTGGGGAACCGGGCAGACAGGCAGCCGCCGCAGCCAGGAGGCCCTGGAGACTCTGCCCTCCTGCCTTCCTCGCTGTCGGATGAGATGGATAACCCTCTCGGGTCGGGGGACATGCGCCAGCGTGGCCGCGGGATCCTGCCGCACGCACAGCAGCCCGGGAGAGAGGGCGAGGGTGGCGGGGGGCCTGCCCTGGGTCCCAGCTGGGCAAGCCTCAGCGTGGCGGAGCTGATGCACCCGCGGGGCGGCTCGCTGTCCACCCAGGGGGGGCCCGGTGGCGGCAGTGGGCGTAACCCGATGGGCAAGCCTCTGGGCACAGGTCATGACCTTCCCAGCAGTGCCCGTTCTGTGGCCGAGCTTGAGAGGATGCTCGCGGGGGGAGGTGGCGGGGGGTTAAGTGCGGGCGGGGGCCCGTCAAATGCTCGGGGTGAGGGTGACCCTCTGGGTGACTTGGCCGACAAAGGCGACCTTCAGATGCTTTTCCAGGGAGGTCTGCCGCCGCTGGGGTGGCATGGTCGTCCCCCCCCTCACGCGTTGCATGGCATGCCACTGGAGCTCGGCCCTCCCCCCCCCCATCACATGCCGCCGCACCACCACGGGCCTCCCCCCCAGTTCTTGCCGCACATGGGCCACATGATGCCACCTCAGCATGGGTTCCCCCCGATGGACCCTGAGGGGATGATGGGCGTGCCGGGCCCCTGGCACCTGCCACACCACCCTGGCGCGCGGGGGGGTATCCCGCAACCACCCCTCCACCCGGGCATGATGCTGCCGCACCACCCCGGCATGATGGGCGGCCCGATGATGGAGGGGCAGGGGCCGATGGACGAGGTGGCAGCATTGCAGCAGCAGCAGCAGCAGCACGCGATGGCGGTTGAGCAGCGGCAGATGGATGTGATGCATCACCCGCGTCATCACATGATGCCGCACGACCCACAGCCGCAGCAGCACTTGCACCCGTACCTTCCCGGCGGCCCAAGGCACCCCCTGGGCTTGGGTCAGGAGCGTGACGGCCCGCACCTGCAGGGTGTCCAGGGCCCTGGGGGCCCGATGCTCATGCACCCGCAGCACCTGGCGTTCCCGCCGCGCGGCATGCAGGAGCAGGAGGACGAGCAGGCGGCGATGGATGCGATGGTGTTCCATCATTTTGGCCCGCAGGGGGGCAGGGACGCGGGGATGAGCCATGGGGCGCCACCTGGTGGCCCGGGGGGGCCTGGTTGGCCGAAGATTCTGGTAGGTGTTGGGATGATTGGAAGCAGACCAGTTTACGGGGTTGGCCTGAAAAGCAGTAGTCATAGTGCACGTGCGCGGCATTGATTGGTGTACATGGCCGGGAATGCATGCAGCTTTGATTACCACTTGCACCTTGCGCTCCAGTGTTATGTCTTTTGACTGCAGTGCTGTGTGTTTTCACCCCAGTAATATGTGTTTTGACCCCCGTGTTGTGTGTTTTCACCCAGTGTTGTGTGTTCCACCCTCTGGTGGCATGCCCTTCGGAGCTATTTTGCATGGCTTGCCCATCACCCCCCCCCCCCTTTTTCTTGCCCTTGTCCTTGTCTTTCCTTGTCCGTGCAGGGGCATGGCATGCCGCATCACCCGGGCCAAGTGGGTGGTGGCGGGCCGCAGCAGCCACCCATGGAGATGGGACCCCCGGCCAACTGGCCCCGTGGCGGCCCGCCTCCGCAAATGTCGGTCCAGGAGATGCAGGAGAGGGAGAAGCAGAAGGTGGCCGTGGTGGTGGCGTGAGCCATTACGAGAGAGAAGAAGGGCGTGAGACAGCATGAGAGAGAAGAAGGGCGTGAGCCAGTTTGAGAAAAGAGTGGGTGAGACAGCATGAGAGAGAAGAGGGAACGGAATTCACAAAGCTAGGAGAGAGAAGAAGCTAGGACAAAGGAGTCCTACCCCCTTTGCACAGGGGTGGCCCTTGCCAAGCCTAGTGCCTGTGGGTAAATGCTGGGAGGGAAGGCCTAGGGGTGGAGCCTAGGAGGGATGGTTGGAGCGTGGGGCATGTTGGGTGCTAGACATGGCGGCATGGTGGGCGCGGGGATGGTGGGTGCCATTGAGTAACGCCAGCTTTTGGCGATGGAGGTGTGGGGAATGGCCGTGCAGAGGGGCTGACCTTAAGAGGGGATAGTGTCGAACCTAGGGTTAACTTTTGGTGGAAGGTGGGACGGCTCGGGGCCGCCTACATGGGAAGGACTTGGTAAACCGGAGTGCGACAGGCCCGGTGAAGAAACGTCGAAGGTGGACATCTGGTCCCGGCTCGATGATGGTTGAAGGCAACAACCATAAACCATGTGGATGGTTGATCAGCTCCTTCCGCACGTCGCGGGTGGCAGTGCGCGGTTGATGAGGGCAAGCCTGCGGGTCACAGACCGCGAGGGTGCTCGAAAGAAAAGGGGATCCTCAACAGTGGTGCTGGGAGCGTGGTTAATGCTACGTTTTTATAACTTGACCCTACGTCCCACGAGGGATTGAGGTCATTGAGCTGGCTATGGCATGACCCAGGGTCGAGGCTTGAAAAATTCCTGGCCTCTGCTCTGGTTGCAGGGTGGTCCTGTGGGCATGTCTTGTCCGGGCAGGGTGTCGCTGGCACGTGGGACTCCCCGCCTGTCCCCTACATGCCATGTCGTGGATGAGTACCATGCCGCCTGGGTGTGGTGTTTGTCTGGGACGAGCGAGAGCCCACAAGTAGACCTGGCTGGGGGGAATCGCAGGAAAAGGAGGCGACACCCATAAAGAGGCCATGTGCTTAAAGAAACAAGTACGGGGCATTTCGGCTCAGTGTTCTTCAAATGGCGTGCTTTGAAGCACACGTTTCTTGCTGCCACATGCTGTCGCGTGAGGAAGCGTGCGTGAAGGTTTGCCCTCGACTATGCCCATTGACATCGGATCGTTGGGGTGGATGGGATTCTAGATCGATAGCGGCGTAGACGTTGGCCTTCTGGGTTGGGATATCGGATAGAGCCCGCTCGGAGTGACCCCATCCCACCCTGGTTACGGTGCATGATTTGCATGGACAGTAGACCCATAACTCTGGTGTTGTCGCAGTGATGACGCTTTGTGTCCCCCCCCCCCCCGGGCCGCCTGTTCGCCACGGCCCAAAGTCCGTTGTATGTTTAGCACCATGTTCAGGCCGGCTGGTCACCCTGGTCTGGATCGCAACTCATTGCATCTCGAAAGCCTACTCTCAGGGCTTCAAGGCGTGCATGGGCTGCCCTTGGGTATGTCATTCTCTGGATGTAAATAGGTGGACATTTAGATGAGTCATTCTTGAGGTGAGTCCCTGCGATTGGGTTAGAGCTAGCAGGGAAGGTTTGAAATGTATACATTTCATGACAGTACTAAAACGAATTATGTTGTAATGAAGCAACTAACATCAAAGAGCCAACCAATTATATCTCAATGTTGAGGGGCCAAATAATTTGTGCGCTTGCAATTCGTGGAACAGGACAGCCCGTCAGTTCCAAGTCCTGTATTGATTGCCGGCCTTGTGTATTCATGAAGTGAGACAACTATGCCTGGACGCATGGCGATCCAACACCGTGGAAGGACTAGGGTATAGTTGTCTGGGAGGAAAGACGCAAAGGACGCGGGAGCCGCGTGACATCTCTAGGTAGACCTGCATATGGAGGGAGACAGAGCGTAACAAGAAAGGTTGTTAGGGAAAACACACATACACACACACACACACACACACACACACACACCACCACCACCACGACCAACACAAACAACCAAAACTAAGAAGGAAAAGAGGGAACGCATACACACATACACGAAGGGGCTAAAAGAATAAGTAAGGAGTATACATTCCAAAGGGAAAAAGAAAAAAGAGAAAGAAAGAAAGAAAAAAGAAAAGAAAATGTAAACGGTAATAATACGAACAATAATAAATAAATACAAAGTGAAGAGTACTAATAATAACAAAAAAAAAAATGGAATATAGGGAATTAAATACAATCATGGGATATAGGCGCTGGTTGTATGATAGGAAGGTCATTGCTGGGATGTGGTGAGGCACAGGCGATGTTGGAGTCTGGGTCAGGAGTTCGATTTTTCAGCGCCCATGGTGCCCGGCCGGGGGTCTCGCTGTCTATATAGGCCCTGAACGTAGGGTTTTCCACACATAGGTCATTCAGTTAGAATCTTTGTACCAGGGTATGCCTTGCATTTCGGACGAGATTAGACAGCGTAGGATAGCATTCGTAGGACATCTTGCTCGCACCAGTCAGGTAGACACGGCGACCTCGGTCTGGCCGGCCCCCAGCGCGGCTTGGCCAGCCAGGGCGGCATGTCCTGACCTGGCCTGGCCCCAAGGACATTCCTAAACGGGTAGGTAAACATGTCACAACCTATGTACCCACGGCAGTTGTTGGCTGACCTAGTGGTCCCAGCCCCGTTTGAACATCACATTCACTCCCTCTCTCTTGCTTGGACTGCTATGCAGAACAGGAAGAGGTGGAAGACGATTGTCCAAACTCACACGCCCGCCCCTGTGGGCAAGCCCCATCCCCCCAAGAGGAAGGGGCCCTTTGCTGAGTAGAGTAGCTAGGGTTTTCTAGATTAGATTAGCTTAGAGTTAGATTAGTTCGGTTTCGGGGCTTCTCCCACCTCCATCCATCCAGCAAGGGAACTGAATATGTGCTACATGATCTCCCAACGGATTCATGTTATAGTTTAATTTAATTTAATGGCTATATCGAAGAGGAAGGGGCGCTTAATTTGCTGAGTAGAATCGTTAGGGTTTTCTAGAATAGATTAGCTAGCTTAGAGTTAGATTAGTTCGGTTTCGCGGCTTCGCCCACCTGATCCATCCATCCAGCAACGGAATATGTGCTACATGATCTCCCAACGGAGTCATGTTATCATTTTTTTTTTTTGAATATCAAAGAGAATCAATTCTGGCCTGCGCTGGTTGTCTCCTTGATATCAAAGAGAATTAAGTACTTAATTATGTCAGAGAGAATTAATTAATAAGAATTAATTAAGAATTAATTAATAAGAGACAACCAGGTCATGTTTCAATACAGCTTTAGTAGGAATTAGGCTGCCGGTTCTTGCTGCGCCAGCCAGCACTTCAGGTCAATACCTCGCCTAACTGACGATTTCATCCATATTTTGTGACGGGCTCACACCCGGGCAGCCTCCTGGTTTGTCTGTGATATGGAGGCAGATGGTACGCAAGGATAGATGGCAAGTAGTGATGACGGAGACCACCCCCAAGTCTGTGGGGGCTCCGCGTGTGACCGCGTATGGGTCACAGCCCTGCAGAGGGGCCGTGAGATGTGTCTACCTGGTTGGTGCGAGCTAAGTGCCTTACTAGTTGCGGGCCCCGCTGCTTGATGGTGCTGGTGACAAGCGGCATGCCTAGGTACAAGTCCTCCATGCGGACGTGTGCAGCATAGCCCACAAGGGGAAAATTGACCGCAGCGTGTTGGTGACCGCGCTGTCCAGCTTGTTGGCAAGGTCGGCTGTGAGGGTCAACGTCTCGGCCCCATAGTACGTGAGGACAGAAAGGACCAGGACCTTAAACAGGTCCTGTTTCTCTAGCTTGCCCATGGCTTGCGCCACAGGGCCCTGTATTGGCGTAAAGCGTGCCAGGGGAGGGAGATACGGGGGTCCACGTCGGCCTCGGAGCTGGGGAGTAAGGTATCCAGCAGCTTGACGCGGTCCCGGCACTGGACGCGAGAGCCATAGAGAGGTTGTCTCTTTGATAGAGAGGAAGAGGTCGGGCGGTGGCAGCACAAATATACCTCATATTCTAATAAACCGTCCACGGCGAAGATCTACCAGTAATAAGGTTGTGATTTCCATTCATCAGCATGAATGCCTGTGGCTTTCCACGCAATATATTTCTTTATGTCTATGTGGTGGTAGCGCCGGCAAAAAGCTCAACTAACGGTTAGAAATGTGGCGGAGCAAAATGGCCAAACATTAATTTCCTCGATGTGAAAACTGAATGTCTATCCATGAGACGCCCCCGCGCGATCAAAGTGAAAAGATGCGCTAATGAGTACGTATGGCCGACTAAACGCACGATCAACTTACCCCGCTAGGCTGGCGGCTTGATCGTGTCCGATTGCCAGGGAACTGACCGCACTGACATGGTTCAGTTTGCACGGCGACGGTCGCTGGTCATGCTCATGTGCAAGATCACGTCTTGCAGATCACAAGGGGCATGGACACGGAGCACGTGCATGTCAATACGACCGTCAGGTAGGATTTCGCGCCAACTCTCATTGATGAAAATCGCTCCACGTAATCATAACGTTCGCACGCTGCCCGCCATTTTCAGCGACACGTAATTATAAGCGAGCTCCGTTCAGCTCTCTTTACTGTACACAGGCAGCGCGCGCCCGCGCGCGGCCGGCGCGCTGCCCAGGCGAAGCTAGTGTCAGCCGGTATCTGGCGTCCACCTGCTGGCGCGTGATGCATGATGAAGCATGTGTTAGTCAGTCAGTCAGTAAGTTGGATCACACGCCGCACATGAACAGCAGAGATTCTTAAAAGAGCTAAGAATGTGTACGGCCACTGCTCGCGCCTCACAAAGAGTCACTTCCGAGTTCTGCTAGGGGAGTTTTGCCAAGGGGTCGAAGGAAGGCCCGTGCCAAAAGCTGGGAAACTTCCTACCGCGATCGCATCACGGACTCCCTATATTGGCAGCAATGGCTGGCCCTGTCTTTCTTAATTGAAACTGGATTGCCGAGCGGTTTTTGGTCATGTCATCGCGTCCAGCGTCTAGAGGGCTACCCGAGGCAGTGAAATTTGTGAATTTGATTGCGTTCTCGCCGCCGACGATTGTGTCGGGGACCAGTCGTAGCTGCGATCCTCGGAGTTAGCATTCGGTAAGGTCGTTGGTCTTTTCCGTGCCAAGATAGGTAGCTGCGAGTTGGTCAGCTTGCTATAGGTGCGACTGATGCCGCCTGTGTCTTGATGTTCGTCATCCGGGCAGCATGTGCTTTTGGTCGTGCATCTATAGTGACACGACGCTGTTCCAATCGTCATCTTCGGACTTTGTGCAATTACCCCTTTGTTTGCGCTTGGATTACCATGCATCGCGCAGTTAGGAAGGACTTCAGTATGCACTTTTGCTCCCGTGTTTCTTTTCCGTTTTCTCTGCTTGACGGCGCACTTGGCGTCAACACCTAATCTTATTCTCGAGAAAGAAGACAGCAAACATGCTATGCTTTCCTCTGCTAGTTCTGCATGCAAGCACATGTATGCAATCCCGACATGCGCCCCTCTTTTCCCAGTTTCACAGAGACGCCCTACGTCGTGCATGGGCGCAGCGTCCGATATGGCCACGCTTTAGAATAATAAGCGGCCGGCGCGTTTGTCTTTTTCCATGTGCCGTCACGCGCTTGCAGGTGTGGTGATCTCAACTGCTGCGATGATGCACTCCCATGGCCGGCTGGAGCGTGGATGTCGTGATGCATCAAGTTTACTTAGGATTGATTACCACCAAGTCGTGACAGTCCGTTTGTCCTTCCAGGTGAAGTCCAGGGCGTCGAGTTGTTCACGGAGTGCCTGCCGGAAATAACCGAGCACGCACGTTGGAACTTGAGTCTTTTGTGCTGGTGTTCGAAACCTTTTTTGAACCACCCAAGAATCCTGCTGCTTGACTCAAGTGCCCCACCGTGAAGTCCAGCTCTTTGAGTTGCCGCTCGCGAATTCTTTCCTCAAACTTTCTTTCTCCCCCATGCAACCTTGGGGAAGGAAAAATCATACATGAAAGGAGGCTTCTCCAGCTGTTGTTTCCCCACAGGAAGGTTTTGAGAAAGGCATAATAAAATCCGGGGAATAAATCCGAGGACGTGTCTGAAATATCCAGATAAGTCACTCTGGAACATTTTTGAAAGGACGTTCTCGTAAAGATGCCTCCTTCGTACCGCAAGTTGGTCAACCTGCAGGACATTGTCGTCATGCCTGGGCTAGGCGAGCTTGTGCTGGCGGACGTCCCCTTGCTTGACAAGCTGCGCCTCCGCGGCCTCTCCCGCTGCATGCGTGAGGGCGTCGACGCGTCGTTGCGGGGGCTGGAGGATATTTTTGGCGACGATGTCCCTGGAGATCGGCTGGGCAAGGATGGCATTGCATGGCTGGCGTCCGCGTGCCCCAACCTGAGGAGGCTGAGCGTGCGGAGGAGGAGGAATGCACGGCTTACGCTCATGGTCATGTCGCCGCCCCCCACCGTGTGGATTGATGGGGTGAGTGGCTGGGGGTGAGAAGGCGGTTGTGGTTTTAGGGGTGAACATCTGGGGGGGAGAGGGATGGGAAGTTTTTTCAGGGGTGATGACTCGAGGGGGGAAGGAATTGGTATATGTATATTATTTTATGGTTGTGTGTCTTTTCTTATGATAGTTTCTCTGGGGGCCCAGACACCGGGGAAAAAAGGTTTTGGAGGTTTGGAATTGGGCCAGAAGGGCAGGGGTGGTTTGGCTTCGGGGTGGTGGTGGTGTGTGGGGGGGAAGGGGGCGAAGGAGGGGGTGGAGAGGAATTCTTGTGCATGCACCAGTTGTTGTCCTGATGAACGATCTAGTGCTAGAAAAGCTGTCCAAACGTATATAAGTAGGAATGCCTTTATCTAGTGTAAATACCGCATTCAATTTTGTGTTAGTTTCTCGTTGTGTTTGCCATGCCGCAATATTTTAATCAACACCAGTTTTGTCCCATTTCTTTGCTGTTGTTTGTGTTTGTTCTTTCAGATCTAATGTTGTTCCTAATCTGCTGCTCTCTTGTTAAGACGCCATGATTGCTTTTCCAGCTACTTACGATGTGGTCTATGCGAGTCTTCGTGAATTATCGCCTCTCTCTCTGCTGACACTGAACATGTCTGCTCCCCGCCTAATGCGGCTTTTTTCCCACCTCTGCCATGCTTTCTCCCCTCCCCTCCCCCTCACACCCATTGCTTCCCTTCCCCCCCCCCCTTTTTCCCCCTTCCCCGTTGGGCCTTGACGCCTTGACGCCCTGACGCCCTGACGCCTTTCCCCCTTTCCCCCCTTTTCCCCCCTTTCCCCCCCTTTCGCCTCTTGCCCCCTTGCCCCCCTCGCCCCTTTTGCCCCCATTGCCCACCTTGCCCACCTTGCCCACCTTGCCCACCTTGCCCACCTTGCCCACCTTGCCCCTTTCCCCACCCTCGCCAGGTGGCGATGGAAGACCGTGTGTGGGAACTCGACGACGACGGCTGCATCGCTGTCGCACGCGGCTGCCCCCACCTGACCTGGCTGGACGCCAGCCGGTGCAGCTCCCTGACTGATAGAGGACTCGTGCCTCTTGCCCGGTCCAGCGCCCACCTGACGCGGCTCCTCGTGGGCGGTTGCATCGAGGTGACGGACGCCAGCCTCATCGAGGTCTCCCGGTACTGCCCTTTGCTGGAGGCGCTCGAGTGCTACTGGTGCCCAGGCGTAACGGACGCCGGCTTAATGGCGATCGCCTCAGGCTGCCCCAAGCTCATGCACCTGGACGTGGCTGAGTGCCCCTCGGTGACGGATAAGAGCATCGTGCAGGTCGCGGTCGGGTGCACGGGGTTGCGCCACCTGGACATCGGCCGGTGCACTGGGGTCACAGACACAGGCATACGGGCGGTCGGAAGGAGGTGCCCCGACCTCCGCCAGCTGCACATGCAGGAGTGCCACGGGGTGACGGATGGTGGCGTCGCGGCGATCGGAGAGGGATGCCCTTTATTAGAGCATCTGGTCGTGGGGGGTTGCGAGCCGGTCTCAACTGTTGGGGTGGCCGCGGTGGCGGCCCGGTGCAGAAAGCTGACGCTGTTGGACGTGGCGGGATGCCCTGGTAGCTTTGTGCTTCACCCGCTTCTTGCGGCCGTGGAGCACCTTACCCTCCGGTACTGCCACTGGCTGGATGACACGGCGCTAGTGATCGTTGGGACGAGCAGTCCCCGGCTGCGGAGGCTGAACGTGGAAGGGTGCCACATGGTGCGTGACGGCGGCGTGCGTGCCGTGGGGGAAAATTGCCCGCTGCTCACCGATCTGAATTTAGGTGGGTGCATGTACGTGACAGATGCGGGGATTATGGCCGTCGGGGAGGGCTGCCGGGGGCTGCAGGAGCTGGATGTCAGCGGGTGTGCTCACGTGACGGATAAGAGCATTATCACGGTTGTGCGCAACTGCCCCGAGCTCCACGCGCTTGCTGCCTGGCGGTGCCACAAGGTGACCGACGCCAGCGTGGTCCTGCTCGCCCAAAAGTGCCATTTCCTGCTCTCGTTGAACCTGAACGGGACAGGTGTCACCGACGCGGCGCTGAGGGAGATCTCGCGCGCGTGCCGCCAGCTTAGCGCGCTCGACATCGGGGAGTGCCAGGGGGTGACGGATGCAGGAATCCAGCTCATCGCGCGGGGATGCACGCGGCTGCAGCATCTCTCCGTGAGCATGTGCGGCGTGACGGATGCCGGTGTGGTCCCCATTGGGCGGTCCTGCCCCCGGCTCACCAACCTGTGCCTGTTTGCGTGCCGGGAGGTGACGGACGCTAGCTTGATGGCGATCGGCGCGGGTTGCGCACAGCTGGCGGATCTGGAGCTGTCGGAGTGCGCGAGGATCACGGACGTGGGTTTGTCAGCCGTGCTGGACAACTGCAAGAAGTTGGTGCACTTGGGCGCGGGCGGCTGCCGCGAGGTGAGGTGGGCACGCATACGCACGCGGCTGCCGACCCGATGCGTGGTCACGCGCTGATGCAGGGGCTGAAAGGGGCCAGAAGCGACAAGGGGGGCCAGGTCACGCGCTGGTGGAGGGGCTGAAAGGGGCCAGAAGCGACAAGGGGGGCCAGGTCACACGCTAATGGAGGGGCTGAAAGGGGCCAGAAGCGACAAGGGGGGCCAGGTCACGCGCTAATGGAGGGGCTGAAAGGGGGGCCAGGTGATGCGTGGGATGGGAGACGTGCCCATGTAACGGAGCCCTGAACCTTCCATGGCTGGAATGTTGCGTAAGACCGCGTTGCCAGTAGCAAGTCGCCCATATGGCTCTGGGATGGGATGGTAGCGTACTGCTATCAAGGAGACAACCAGCGCAGGCCAGAAATCGGGAGAATCCGGACCATGGTAGCTCGAGCCTGCCGTTATCTTGTCCGCGTTTTCGAGCCGTTCAGGATGATGACTATGAATGGAGATGGAGATGTGTAGCCTTGTGCATTGAAATTATGGCTGGCTTACGTGTAGAGCGACTAGATGACCTAGACGGTGGGGCCGGAAACAGCTTGCTTGATCAGGGCGTGTGTTTCAAGCCTAACTGGCCGGTAGCGTACTGCTATGTAAATATCTCTTAGTGATAGAATGCATTTGTTGCATGTGATGTCATATCGATGAGACAACCAGCGCAGGCCAGAAATATGGAGAAGCTGGACCATGGTCAAGCCTGCTTTTGCCTGTTTATCCATTGGTATATACGCCCACATTGGTATACATGCCCAGATGTTGCTGGCCGACCTTGTGGTCCCAGCTCAGTTTGAACACCGCATTCACTCCCTCTCTCTTGCTTGGACCACTATGCAGAACAAGAAGAGGTGGCAGACGATTGTCCAGGCTCACACGCCAGCCCCTGTGGGCAAGCCCCCTCCCCCCAGGAGGAAGGGGCGCTTTGCTGAGTAGAGTAGCGAGGGTTTTCTAGATTAGCTTAGAGTTAGCTTAGTTCGGTTTCGCGGCTTCGCCCACCTCCATTAATTAAGGGGACGGGACATGCCCGAATTTTTTTGCGCCAAAAAATTCGCGCCGGAACCGAAGGTCATAAATTTCACGTGCACGGTGTGCGCACCCCTTGCGGAAGTGGCCATTAAAAATTAAATTAAATTATAACATGTCTCCATTGGGAGATCATGTAGCACATATTCCAGGTTGGATGGGTGGTGTGGAGGAAGCCGCGTAATCGAACTAACCTAACTCTAAGCTAGATCTAGTCTAGAAAAGCCTATCTACGCTACTCATCAAAACGGCTCCTCCGTTTGGGGGGAGGCGGCTTGCCCACAGGGGCTGGCGTGTGCGCCTTGACAATCTTCTTCCACCGCGTCTTGTCCTGCATGGCAGTCCAAAGACGGGAGAGAGAGTGGATGCGGTACTCAAACTGGGCTGGGACCACTAGGTCGTCCAGCAACATCTGGGTATAGGTCATGGCATGTTTCCCTACCTTTTTAGGAATGTTCTTGGGGCCAGGCCAGGTCAAAATGTGCCGCCCCGGTTGGCCGAGCCGCTGGGGACCGGCCAGACCAAGGGCGGTGTCGACCTGGCTGGTGCGAGCAAGATGTCCTACAAATGCTATCCTACGCTGTCTAATCTCGTCCGAAATACGCGGCATACCGTGATACAAAGACTCTAAGGACCTACGCTGAGAAAACCCGACATTCAGGACCTGTCGGAGCATCCGGGTTACCGTGCCGTCTAGCTTGGCTGCCAGTGTTGCCGTGAGTGTCCATGCCTCGGCGCCATACGTGAGCACCGTGAGGACGAGGACCTTGAAGAGCATGCGCTTGCGGTGCTCGTCCAGGCCCTTGGAGCGCCAGTAGGTGTTGAGCGAACGGAGCTTGGCCCAGGAAAGGCCGATGCGGGTGTCCACATCGTCGGCAGTGTCCGGAAGCCAACTCCCCAACAGCTTGAAGCGGTCGCGGAGTGGGACCTCCGTCCCGTCTAGCAGGCGCGGCAGCGGGGGGCGACTGGAGGCCCCAATCACCATCGCCTCAGTTTTGACACTAATCTCCAACCCCACCGCCCTCGCCTCCAGGCCCAGACAGTCCAGCCAGGTCTGAATGTGCTCGGGGCGCGCGATGAGGGTGGTGTCGTCCGCATAAATCAGGTCAGCCAGGCGGTAACCCGTGCTAACCCCGCCGTGCCCACGCTCGTTAAGGATGTCCAAGCCTGGCTCGAACCCCTTAAGAGCAGTAAAGCGCGCACGTGCCTGGCGCATGACGTGGTCCACGACAATAATGAACAGGTATGGAGACAGGACACAACCTTGCCACACCCCGTGGTGAAGGGGGAATGGTGGGGTGGTGCCTTCCGCAGTCCGCACTACTGCCTGTGAGCCCTCATACAGTCGGCGAATGGCAGCAATAAACGCTGGTGGCACGCGGTCCAGAGCTAGGATGGCCCAAAGAGCCTCCCAGAGGACCGTGTCAAAGGCCTTGATATAGTCAACAAAAATGAGGACCAGCGGCAAACTGTCAGGGGGAAGGCGACGCACCTCCTCCATCAACCGGCGCGCGACAAACACAGCCATGACAGTGTTACGACCACTACGGAAACCCATCTGAGACTCACCCAGGTGTGGGTCCAGCGCGGCGCGGAGCCTGTGCAGCATCATGCGCATGAAGACCTTCAGCGCGGCGCTCTGGAGGCAGACACCCCGGTAGTTACCGGGGTCAGCAGCAGAGCCCTTCTTGTACAGCATGACGCGGATGGCCGTCTGCCACTCAGCAGGCGGAGGCTCGTCAGAGAGCAGGACACGGTTGCAGAACGCCAGCAGAAGATCCCTAACCGCCAGATCAGGGGTCTTCAGCAGCTCAGCAGAAAGGTGGTCGGCACCGACCGCCGCATCGTACCGCAGGCGAGCAAGGGCGCCGTCCAATTCCTCCAAAGTGAAGGGGTGAACGACGTCGTTGGTGGCAAGGCAGCCCTCCTTCAAGGCGGGGACTTGGTAGTCCGCGGCCGAGGAGGGGGGCGCTGGCGGCGGCGGGGGTCCGGCGACCCCGAGGCGGGCGGCCGTCTCGGGGTGAAGCGGCGGGGGGGGGGCGCGAGCCCCACCGGTCAAGGAAACACCGCTGCCAGCGAAGAAAAACCGCCAGCCACCCGCCAAGCGATCAATGCTCACCATGCCAAGTGGCACCGTGCGGCGGTGTTCCTGGACGCCTAATATAGACACACGATGCTCAATGCAGAATGCGACTAGCTCCTCTACCCGGCAGCTATGGTCGTCATCTAGCAATGTGCGGGTGTTAAAAGTGGCAAGGGCCAAGGATGCCTGCTGGCCCACCAGGGGAGGACGACGATGGGTGATGGGGGTGGATGCGGCGGGGGGTGGAGGTGGGGGTGAAACGGAGGGGGGAAGGGAAGCGGTAGAAATAGTGCTTTTCATCGCATTTATTTTGTCCTGCAAGCGTAGGATGCGAGCCTGCCGCTTGCTCGGGGTATTCGGGGTTGGGGCTGATTGCACAACGCCGAGGCGTAGGTAATCTAGCAAACGTTGGGTTTTACGAATCTGACATTTGACAGATGAGGTTGTGGCCCGAAATACCGGCACCACCATGGCTTTCACCCGACGGTTAGGTCGAGGCATGGTAGTGGAACGGGACTGTTTAGAGGCTGTCTCCGAAGCCTGTTAGCCGCGAGCCGACGAGGAAGGTTGTCTACCTACGGGCACCACCGGAGGCAGCACCTTTCCTGCTAGACACCTCACGAGACTCCGCTCCGGGGGTGTTAATC
Organism: Mesostigma viride; assembly: GCA_009746045.1. Lineage (NCBI taxonomy): Eukaryota > Viridiplantae > Streptophyta > Mesostigmatophyceae > Mesostigmatales > Mesostigmataceae > Mesostigma > Mesostigma viride. The sequence goes on along the minus strand of RPFO01000104.1, from coordinate 3,105,655 downwards.
TGAACACCTTTAAGCTGCTTTCCCTCAAAGAATGCTGCAAAGGAGCCATCCTGAAGCAGACGCAGCTTAATGCGCTTACCCGGGGCCTCTTGCTCCTTGGTTGCCTGGACGATGGGGCTGTTCCACACCGCGCTCCTCGCCTTCAGTTGAGCCGTCGTGTAGTCCTCGTCGAGGCTGAACTCACCGCGCTGGAGCAGACGACGTGCTCCCAGAACGAGGCGTTTGTCGTGCATGGAGGCCATGGTGACGACGACCAGGCCCATAGGGCCTGGCAGCCGAATGGCACGTTCAATGGCAACACGGTTCTGGAGCTGCAACCTTCCCAGAAACGCTGGGCCGCGCAGCACCTCGGTAAGTGAGTGTGCTGTCTCATGGGCCTCGCCTTTCGGGAAGTTCTTGATTACCATATTGCGTTGGCGTTGCTGCACTGCATTCTGGGTGACCGCAGCGGTAGCGGCAGACTTGGCCGCCTGTTGAACAATGGTGGTCAACTGCTTGCCGGTAACGTCGGCAAACGTGGTCGTTTTGGCGGGGGCTGCCATGGCTTTCTTCAGCTCCAGCAATTGTGCTGTCGCAGCTGCAGACGCCTCTGTCAGGACCTTAATTTCGCCCTGCACGGTCGTAAAAGACTGTGCAAGGTTCTGCAGTTGCCCGGTAATATCGGACGCGGGGGCTGGCCCGGCGATGGCTGTCGCCGGCAGCTCGACAAGCGCAGGGCAGCACGAAATAAGACAGGCAAGCCGACGCTGGTCCGGCTCAAACCCACCCCACTCATCCTCAGGAGCGGCCATAATCTTGCCTGTGGTAGGGTGGCGAACCGAGGCGTCGTTGTCTCTGCGGAGCTTCAGCACGCTGGTTACGGCGGCGTCGTTGTAGGCGAGTAAGGTAGCGATGTTGGTCAGGCTCAAACGCTGTTCGGGAATGTAGAATGCTGAGGGAATGGCTTCCGGCAAGGAGGTTTCAGTATCTATCGGAGTTGCTTCCGAAGTCTTGGGCCGCTTTTGGGCGGCGTTCTCGGCGGCGACATGGCTGTCGTTGGCGATTTTGTTTGCAGCAAGCTGGGCATCGGTAGACTCGGCGACAGAAGCTGAAGACGATGCGGGGGCCTCCATATCTACGTTTAATCACACCTAGACGAGGGCAGGGGGCGCAGGCACACGGTTCACGTGCGTGGTGCCGCCATATCGTGCAGAAAATAGCGATATCTGCTGGGCAGGCCGCTGGCGATAACTTGCGAAATCCTGGGCGATGGCTGCCAAAAATTAGATCAGCGTGTTCGTCATCAAAAAGCGAGTCTGTTGCAATTTACCCGACCAAATTTCACGCCCGGAGTCAAAAGTTATGAGCATTCTCGGCATCCATAGCTCGGCACACCGTAAACCGGCATGCATAGCTCGGCACACCGTAAACTAACGAAGTGGCCATGGCGACTGCGTTCAGGCGAAACTACCACACTAGGGCAGGCGAAATGCAAAAATTTTACTCGAATCTAAAAGACGATGAGTTTATGATGTTAGTTTGTTGCGGAAATCAGCTGGTTTACAATATCGCTGTTGTTTTTTTATGCCATCGGCATGGGGGGTAATCTGAATTTTTTGGTCGCGCGGAATAAAATAGAATTCATGATAGCGGCAGTAAAATCGCGGTTTTTAGGGTTGTTTTGACCGTGAAGCAGGCGTTAATATCGGTTGCATCGAATTCTAAACCGCGCTGGTGCTTTTTTCCAGATTTTCGGCCATTATCGGTAAGTAATTGTTCAGACCTGCGCAGTGCGTGTCTGACCTGTCCATGGAAGAACGGCGGTTGTTGCGCGCCTGGGCGAGGGATTTACGAGGGCGAGGTACAGATTTGTCGCGAATGTTATCTGCTATCAGTGCTTTCTTCTATGAGCTCATCGTTCGAGGTTTTTTGCGTTCTTTTTGGGCAGTTTCCGCCAGCTATCTCGCCGTCGCTTGCCGTTGTGTTGTCGAATACCTGGCAGCTTTAGATTGTTTTCGTTGATGTCGTGATCAGGGCCGCTTCAGTCGCAGCCTATAGCTCTTCAGGAAGGTATAAGGCATTTCATAAAACGTGTTCCGGCAAGGATGTTGTGCGTATGGACGCTTCTTGTTGTGTGAGAGTGACGCACCCTCTCTTCGCAGCGGCATCACAGCGCTCATGCGCTGAAGGGCCGCCAATGGTTTCTTTGCATTTTATCGTGCAAGGATGGAAGTGTTTTAGTGATGATGATGTTGGAGATATTGCATTTGTGTGACTGCATGTAGATAGCTGGCACCAATGGTTGTTTGAGCTTTCCTTTGTTATGATGATGTGACAAGACTACAATGTGCTGAGCCAACCATGGTTGACATGCATGACTGCATGCAAGCTATATATACCATGTTCCTGCTTGGTTCCTTGCCCTCCATAGTCCCAGTTTGTCATCCATGCCGGGGAGGACAGTTTAGGAGGTGTTGTTGAGTTGATTAGCTTGGTTGTCATCAACCTTACACTCTAACCTAGGAGAAACATAGGAAATGCTGCTTAGGCATATTAGGGCTACCATCGTCAAGGCTATGAACATATTTACAAGGCTGGCCATGCTGGAGGGATGATGAAGACATATGAGGTGCGTGGCCAGCCCTTCGTACATTGTAAACATACTCAGCATGGTTTTGGTGCATGTTGGATGGCATATGAAGTGGCACTGTGGGGTTACTAACTTACTGAGTGGTCCTTAGCGCCTTGTCAGGTGGTCATATAGGAAACCCATCAACTTGAGTAGTTCTTGTCACAATGACCCCCACGTTGACCATGCGTTGCCGTCAGCGTGCAAGAGTTAATTATGTGTGCTTTGGTCAGTTTGCAGATGTCTTTGATGAAGAAGGAGGTGCTAGTGTGGCTGAATGGTTACTATAATTTCCTTGTAGTGTCTACATGGGTGGCCGTCTTGGAATGGTTGTAACTTGGGCAGTTCTTGTCAGAATGGCGTCAAACCTGGAACATTGGAGGTACCATACGTGCAGAGGATGGTAGTGTGTGGTTTGGCCAGTTTTCACGTGGCTTAGATGTATTAAGGGGTGTTAGTGTGGTTAAATACTAGCTAAAACCTCCGTCAGCGTCATCACAGGTGGCAATCTAGGAATATCCATCAAATAGGGCTGCGCTTGTCAGAATGACCTGAAAATTTGGGGCTGCATGTCCCCCCCTCTCTAGTATTTGAAAATATTAGATATGGCATGATTCCATGTGTTTATGATTTGTTTTATTTTTTTTGGTGAAAAAAAGTACCCTTTTTGCGGGAAAATCCATCAATGTGTCTAAACATCATTATTTTGTGCTCAAAATTAGGCAGACTTTCTCAAAAGTGGGGGAACTAATTGGAAATATATGATTTGGTCCAAATATGTTTGCCCATTGTCCTAGGGAAAATATGCCAAAAGTAGCGTCTTTTTCTATTTTTAGCGCGTAACCGGCATCTGGTGGGGGCTAGTACCCCCCCAAGTGGTTGGAATTTTTTTTTAACCCCTAAATGGTCTGGCTGCCGATTTTCCGCCTAAAACTGAGTTACAGCCGACACGTCGGCCCCTTCTCGGGGGACCAAATGCCGCGAAAACTATTGAGAATTAGGAAACGTTTAGCTGAGAAGATCGAAAGTTTATAATTTTCCTCACAGCATGGTACTAGGGTTTGCATACTTCTGACAAAGTTATAGAGGTGTTCTGGTGTTACGTCGCGTAACAATTCGTTGTAGTTACGGACGTAAATTAGGTCCTTGGCCTCGGTTGTTCCTAGGTTACGTGCAGTTCTAGTTTGGACATGATTGTCCCCGTAACAGTACTGTGGTATAGTGGGTGCCTTTGGGCGCCGCGCCGCGTACTATATTAGTGATCCTTATCCTTTTGTAGAATGTAGTGGACAGGCGTGCATCTGTGCACCTGCTTGTGTTTCTGTGTTTCTGCAGGCGAGGGCCAGGTCGGCCCGAGCCTGTTGGACCGTTGGTGACCATTTATGCACGTTCCACTCCTTGTGTGGTCACTCGGCGTGTGTTAAGTGAATTGACACATTTAGGCTTGGGTCACGGCAGTGTAGTTGTGTTTCCTTCCTCTATTCCTGGAGTAAACGGGTTTTGGTAAATGGTTGTATGGCGTATTATAGCAACACTTACGTTAATGCATTGAGATCAGCTCCGTCACGTTCGTCTTTCGCCAGAGGGTTAAGTAGAGGAGGCCTGACCAGTTTAGGTAGTATCAGGCCCATTAGAGGTAGAGGTGGAGGTAGATATCCGCGGCGTAACAATGGTTCCGGAGGAACTTCAGTAGGTAGTGAACGAGACGACTATCCCTTGCCACATACACCTTTTCAAGACCCCTTCCGCGTCCAGGAACAAGAAGTCGACACTTCCTTGATAGGTAATGGGCGGGTCGCCTTCAAGCTAGGAGCGTCGTGCTGCCCGTTTCGGGACACGCTTTACCTAGAAGCTAGACCTGCTCACAGCGGATAAATCCTTTCGTAGTTAGCCTGTCCTTCGCCTTGTTTTCCTGCTTACGGTTGTTTCCTGCCTTAGATCGGGGAGTATTACTGTTCGGAGACGATTAGCGTCGCCGTACCTACACCTTTTTCCTTGTGCTGCTGCTTTATTAGACGGCCGCACCCGCAGAGTTACGGGGCGCTGTGTTAGGACGAGCGCTGGGATATCCGGCCGCTGACTTAGGACGAGAGCTGGAAACTCCCGCCCTCCTTCTTCTTTCGGTGATCCAGATCGTCAAGCTAAGTCGCCTACCCCTACCTCGTCTAGCTTGACATCACAAGACACGCCAGGTGAGTTATCATGAGTCAACGTCGTGTTTTTACTGCGCCTTCCCATTCATCTAGTGATAATAGTTTAGCTAAGTATTACGTGGTTATTACCCCTCAATGGTCAGCCATTTTCCTCTCTTGGTCAGATGCTAGGAAGATAGTGCAAAACCGTACATATAATGTAATTAGGTATAAGAAATTTGTTACCTTCGAGGAAGCTCAACAATTCCTTATAGACCATAGCGTATCAGATCTAGGCCTACACGTACGTTCTACTCCTCATGGTCGCCCTCCTGTAGAAGCTCTAGATTTTGCTACCCCTCCTTCGTCTCCCCCTAAGAGGGCTGCATCCTCTTCTAGCTTAGATACTCCTCTCACCTTGGAATTCGGTTCCCTATCCATTACTGTTGTTAAAAAGGATTGATTTTAATTTTGTTCCTGCTGCAGACCTTCAAGGTTTTTCCTTTTTCTTTTGTTGCTTTCTTCTTTTGATTCCTATTCCTTTACGTAATTAAAGATGGATCCAGTGGGTGGAGATATGTCGCCTATACCTACCAATAATAATAATAATACTACTACTAATAACATTAACAATAACAATACTCGTGGTAACCGACGGGACTCCTTGGAAACGGTACACCATCTCACTCCTCAAGGTATTCTGCGTACCTCACCGCCTTCTCCTGCTGCTGGTGGTCGCCGTCGTCCCTCAATTACCCCACCTACCTATGAACAACGTATTTCCCAAGTCAGATTTAGTGAGGAACCTTCTTTCGTTGTGAACCAGGCCCCTGCCCCTTCTGCAACCTTGGCTCACCCCTCCAGCAGGTCCTCACACACTAACAATGCTCCTAGGCCTCCTTCCCACCCTGTGCCTTCAATGCCTGCTATTAACACGGGTCGTACCTCGGCCCCTGTCGGCCCTTCTGGGCGCCCTAGTGCAGTCCCCTTTTTCCCACCTGCTTCCTGGTCCTACCCTGAGACGGCCTATGAGGCTGCCCAGGTTCCTACCCGTGTGGCTGATTTAGAAGTTAATAATGATTTCAGTACCATGCCCCTAGATGATAGGAATTATGATCATTTTGCCTATTCCTCTCTTCGTGAGCAATATACTGTCCCCTTCTCCTATGGGCACCATCCGGAAACGGTGGCTCCCTCTAGACCCCTACCCAAGACTTTTCCTATCCCTTCCTTCTATCCCGCTTATGTAGCAGTGGAAGATAGTGGCCCTATGGGAAAAACTGATTCTTCTAATCCCCCTAAGCCTCCTGCTCTTCCCCTCTTTGCCAACCTTCCTAAGCTGGATGTCAAGTCTACCCCTCAACAGTTTTTCACCTTCATTATGTTGCTCACCCAGAACACAGAGTCCTGGCAGAACCACAATAGGTGGCGCCTCTCTGATGCTGTACTAGTTCCTCATTATCTTACTACCTGCATTACTCCTGAACTTGCTAACCTCATCCAGTGTGAGTCTCTTGCCTCTCATGCCTACCCAAACTCTGTAGCAGAATTGTTCAAGCGTTTAGAGAACCATTTAGTCCCTCCCGATGCAGATTGGCAGGATAGATTATCCTTTGGCACCTTGCAGCAGGGTACCAAGTCCTTCAAAGAATATATGAAAGAGTTTGATGCTCAGATGGTACGAATTAGGGATTTGTCGGGTGCAGAAGTACGTGCTCGCTTCCTTCAGGGCCTCAGTAGACCCTTATTGCGTGAAGTCAAGCGCCAGTTCTCTGCCTACCGTTTTACTGACCTGCCCCTCAAGCATGTGCGTCAGCATCTTTTACGAGTAGCAGATTTCTTCTCCACACCTTCTCTTCCTACCCGTTCCCGTATTAATAATATAAGCCTTACCCCTGAGGAGGAAACTCCTATGTAGAAGAATTAGATATCTGTGTGACTGACCTTTCAGCTCTGGATGTCTCTCATATTACCTGCTATCATTGTAAGGAAGTAGGTCACCTTAAACGTGAATGCCCCAAGTTCCTTTCGGGTGCTCCCCCTCATCCCGACGCTCGCCCTCCTCGTACCCCTCAGCGTGCTCCTATTCGTCCCACTTCAGGACACATTCCTTCAGCTACCCCTAGTAGGCTGAATGCTGTGCAGACAGGATCCCCAGGGTTCCCCTATGATAATCAGGCTCCCGCACCCTCTTCAATCCCTCGTGACCCTCCAGCAGTGGCTTTTCCGCCAGGGTCTTCTTCGGGGTTCGTTCCTATGGATTTGGGGGGGGAGGGGAACAGTAGGCCTGTCAGCCGGGGGTAACCTGGACAGGTCCTTAGATAGTACCCCAGATATTAATTTTTGCTTGCCTGTTTTTATAACCTCTGTAGGAGCTGAATCATCCCTACCACTACGTGTGCGTCCTCTTATGTTCTTGAATGGTGGTTTAACCGTCCCTCACACTGTTGTAGACCCCTTCTTGCATGCTGATGAACTCTTGAATGTCTCTGTGTTGGTAGATAGCGGTGCGGCTAGCTCCTTTGTGAGCGAGGCCCTAGTTAGACGTTTAGGACTAGTCCCTACCCCTCACACCAAACCCGTTACTGTTCATTATGCTGATGGTCGCACCAGTCATTCCCCGGGTACGGTGTCCCTTCCCATGGTTATACAAGGACGTACTGTCAACCTGACGGCCACTATAGGCCCTATCACTACCGCTGATGTATTACTAGGATTAGATTGGCACCAGGATAATAAGATTACTATTAATTATGATACCATGGTCATTTGGTTTCCAGATAGCTCTTACTGGGTACCTGAACGTCATTATAGATTGGAAAATTTATCCTTGGTAGATATTACTCCTCCTACACCTGTTGATCCTCCTGTAAGACCTATACCTGAAGTAATAATGTCAAATGACGAATTACGTTCTGAATTAAAGCAAAATGGATACCTATTATGTATGTTCCTTCAGTTAGAAGTACAACAGATACCTAGCACTAACAATAGTGTGGATATAGATGTAAATACAGTGGATACAATAGGAGTAGGATTTACTGAAAATGAAATAGTAAGATACATGGCTGTGATAGATTCCTCAAAAGTATTTGAAGAAAAGACTCCTTCTTATCCTCCTCCTCGTTCTGTTTTACACCGTGTAGTTATCAAGGACGGTGCAGTTCCTACGCACTCTCCGATGTATAGAATGGGCCCTACCGAGTTAAAGGAACTAAAACAGATTTTAGTGTCATTATTAGAAGCAGGATTGATAGAGCCTAGTAACTCCCCCTACTCAGCTGGTGTCCTGTTAGTTCCTAAGCCAAATGGCAAGTTTCGCCTAGTTACTGATTATAGGAAGTTGAATGATATTACTGTGAAATCTAAATACCCTCTACCTCGTATTGACGATATATTTAATAAGGTTAAAGGTTCCACTTGTTTCACAGTACTGGATTGTGCGGATGGTTTTTGGCAGTTGCGGATAGCTCCTGAGGATTGCCATAAAACCGCCTTTGCTACCCCTTTTGGTCATTACCAGTTTAGAGTAGCGGCTATGGGACTCTGTAACTCGCCTGCCTCTTTTCAAATGTTAATGAATGAAGTGCTTAGACCTGTTATGGGAAATTCTCATCTTCCTCAGGTGTCCTCTGATCTAAAGGATCCCTCCTTCTCCTCTGTTTCTTTATCTGAGCATGACCGTTCTTGTGCTCAAGCTTACTTAGATGATATTCTTATTTACTCTCCTGATTTTGAAACGCACCTACGTGATTTAAAGAAAGTATTAGAAATAATGGCTGAAAATTCTTTGTGGGCGCGCCGTGCTAAAGTGCGTTCGGGTAGGAGTGTCCCATTTTTAGGGCACGTTCTGTCAGATGCCGGGGTCGCTACCGACCCGGATAAAACTAAGTCAATTCAGGAATGGCCTACTCCTACCGACGTTAAAGGTGTACGTAGTTTCCTAGGAATTGCTTCTTACTATAGGCGTTTTATCCCGCGTTTCGCCACTATAGCAGCCCCTATTAATCATTTATTAAAGAAGGATATCCCCTTTGTTTGGAGTAGTGAGTGTCAGTCTGCTTTTCAGTGCCTAAAATCCCTACTCCTTTCCCCTCCTGTACTCATCCTACCGGATACTACTAAACCCTTTGTTGTGGCTACAGATGCTAGTAAAGTAGCTATAGGTGGTGTCCTTCTCCAGGATCAGGGTCAGGGCTTACAGCCAATTGAATATATCTCTAGGACAATGCTCCCTGCGGAGCGTAACTATCCCGTCCACCAGCAGGAACTCTTAGCGGTGGTGTATTGTTGCCACGCGTGGCAGCACTTCCTTAAAGGTGCTCAATTTGATGTCTGCCTGAATGAACCCTGTGAGCTAGATCCTTATAGGTTAGTTATCCAAACGGATCATCGTCCCCTTACCCATCTTCTCTCCCAACCCAACCTTACCCCTCGGCAAGCGCGCTGGATGGAATTTTTAGCACAGTTTTCCCCTTTTAAACTTCAGTATGTCAAGGGTGTAGATAACATAGTACCAGATGCACTCTCTCGTCGTGCAGACTATTCCTTCTTCGAGGACCTTGATGTTCTCAATATTACTCTAGTTCCTACTACTATGGGTGTAACCCCTTATGGTGAACTACCTGATGATGATTCCTATGCCTACCTCTTTCATACAGCTGTTCGCATGCCTGATCTCCTTTCTCACGTAGGACTCTCTCTCCCGTGTGAGGCCCTTCCTGTGGCCTCGGTGGGGGGGAGGGGAAAAATAAAATTTCTATACCGCTTAGCCATATAGCGACTAGGTCAGGAAAGTCTTATGAAAACGTAGTCCCCTAGGACCTCCCCTTCTCTTCGGCAAGGCGGTAGGAGATCTCTTTAAACCTGTTCTGGATACTTCTGTAGCGATGCCTACCTCTGATCTTGAACGCCTTATTAGTAGATTTACGGCCACTGAGCCGGAAGCATTAGCTGCCATTGCTGCACATCCCCAACAATTAGGCAAGCACCCTTGTAAATTTGTAGGTGGGTTTTTATATGTGCAGATAGCAGATTCTCCCCCTCAATGGCGCCTGTATGTCCCTCCTATCTGTCGCTCCTCCTTGCTCTTTGAGTTGCATGACTTAGCTGCTCACCAGGGTGGTAAACGGGTACGGGACCTAGTAGCCCGCTCTTATTACTGGCCTTCCCTTTATAAGGATGTGGATGAGTATGTTAGAACTTGTCAATCTTGCCAGGAAATGAAACCCAATAATGTAGGACAGATAGCAGAACCTAGGACCTTGCCTGACCCTATCATGCCTTGGGATTCTATCATGATGGATTTTGTAGGACCTTTTAGAAAGAATGATAGGGGCAATGCCCAAATCCTTGTGTTCATAGATCGTTTTACTCGTATGTGCCATCTTGTGCCGTGTCCTTTAGAACTCACCGCACGTGATTGCGCACGCCTATACCTCAATAATGTATATAGATATCATGGATTGAGTAGGCAGTTTATTAGTGATAAGGATAAATTATTTACCTCAGATTTTTGGCAGCAGTTTTTCGCTGCCATCGGTACCAAGGTTACCTACGGTACTGCCTACCACTCCTCCTCCTCTCATTTAGTAGAGCGTCTTAATAGAGTAGTAGAAGAAGCGCTTAGGCACTATGTTAATGGCTCGGGTAGTGATTGGGAGGATTATTTATGTTTGGTAGAGTTCTCCCTCAACAATTGTCCCCAAGCTGCGCATGGATATACGCCCTTCTTCTTAGATACTGGGAGACAGCCCCTTACCCCTACCTCTCTCTTAGCTAGTCCTCTACGGGACAAGGATGATGTGTCCCGAGATACTGTAGAAGGTGTACAGTCCTTACTAGATAGAATGAAAACTGCTCATGACCACGCGATCTCAGGGTATCAAAAAGCTCAGGCTAAGTACCTTGCTAGGTTGCGTGCCTCCTTAGATAGACGAGCACCTGAGATAGAAGTAGGAGATCTAGTATTAGTAGAAGGCCCCCGTGTTGGCCGTTTTGCTCATAAGTTTGAAGCAGAACTGAAGGTCAAACTTAGGCCTGCCTTCTTAGGACCCTTCCATGTGTTGTCTAGGGTAGGAAATTTCTTGTATAAGGTCGATATCCCTACCTCTTGGCAAACGCATTCAAACACCTTCCATAGGAGCCAGCTTAAACTGTACCACCCTAGTACGTTCGCTGGCAGGGAGTTAGCGCCTGCCCCTTTAGAGCATAATCCTGACACTGGGGAAGTAGAAGACGAAGTAGAAAGCATCGTGGCCCATCGAGATATCAAAAAGGGCCGCGGTACCCAGCGTCAGTATAAAGTGAAGTGGATGTATGCTCGTAGTGAAGTAGATAAGGTTTGGTATACGGAGAGTGAGCTAGATGGGTGTAGTCGCCTGCTGCAGGAATATAAAACCCTGCACAAGCTCTAGTCGTAGGCCTTCTCCTCTCTTATGTTATGTCTGCTGTCGACGGGTGGTTGGTTGTCCCCTCCCCTCCGCAGCCGTCATGACGAGCCTACCCCTCCGGCTGAGAGCCCGCTGCCGTCCCTGCCCCTACCGGACCCTGAGCTGTATTTCGAGGCCCTTCCGGGCCGTTGGGTGTCGCGATCATGTTACCGGGGTGGCGTTGTGCAGCCGGCCCTTCAGGCCCAACATGCGAGCTTAGTCAGGGCGGCCCTCTTCGGGGTCACGTGGTATGGTCCTTCCCCTGATGAGCCGCACCAGCTTGTCCTGCACGGTTTCGATGATGCCGGACACTGTTTGTTGGGGTGTGGTTCCAGCTGTCCCGCCTTGGGGCAGATAGATGCGGTTCTCCGGTGTTGCCGTGTGTTCTCCTACCTCTCCACTCCTGTGGGCCGTACCTGCCTACGGGAGGTGTTCCCGTGGCTTCCAGCTGAGGGTGATGCTGAGGTAGACGAGAACCCCTGCGACCTTTTACGGGCCGTAGAGTTCATGGAGATAGCTGATCAGTCGGCGGGACTAGCGGTTAGTGGTCCTACCCCTTCGGGCGCCCCAGCGAGGTACATTATACTCCAGATTATTCTGCCTCGAGCGCTGCGTCCGCCTCCTCGGTGTCTGTCCCTCCCTCTCCGGTCCCGTCGTCCCCTCGGTCGACCCGGGATGTCGCAGTGGAGCCTACCCCTTCGGGTTTGCCTGATCCTCTTTCGGCGACGGTCTCGGCTATGCAGGCTCAGATCCAGTCTTTGACCACGGCGTTTGGGGCCTTCCTTGCGGCCCAGGCGCAGGTCCCGGCCACGCCGGCTGGATCCGCGCCCCCTACCCCTTCTGTCGCCCCGGCGACTACGGCTTCGCCCGCGCCCCCGCCTGCGCCCGCGGTCGCTGTGGTTCCGGCGGCTCCTGCGACTCCTGCTGCCTCTGCGCCTGTCACCGCTCTACCTGCGCCTACGCGGGAGTCTCCTGCCCCTGTTAGCTCGCCCTCCGTCGCTGCTTCCGAGCCTCCTCCCGCTCAGGCGCAGACGTCGCGGGGTTTCTTTGGCGATACTAGCGGCTTCCCAGACTTTGGGAGGGTGGTCCTCCGCAGAGGATTCCGGTTCCTGACTGGGGCCTGGATGGTAGTCAATCTTATGCAGGACTGCCTGTCCCTACGGGCCCCATTTTCAACATGTGGCCTGAGGGTGCACCGGCAACGGAGACCGGCGCGCCTGCGTCGTTGGTGGGTCCGTCACGGCCCTCTCTGGCTTCAGGTCCGGCGCGACCTCCTGTTTTACCAGTGCCCCCTGCGTCGGTGTCGGCTCCTGCCCCTGCGTCAGCCCCTGCTCCGGTCCCTCCTCCTTCGGCCTCGCGGTCTTGGCCGCGGTTGTTCGGTCCACCGGTCAGGATCCTCGCGCCACCCGCGCTGCCGATTCCCTCAGGGAGTTGTCCCAGGGTGATCGGGACAGGGCTCCTTCTGTGGTGCACGCGACGCCGGAGTCGCGTGACACGCCCATTCCGGGGTATGGTATGTCCGCACTCGCCTGCCGACAGTGTGACCTGCCGCGCGCCTCTGCTGAGCTTGCCATCTCTCCCATGTCCTATGGGTTCTCCCAGGTGTGTCGGGCGCCCCGGGATCGTGGCCTACCCATTGAGACTGATCGGCCTCCGTTCGACATGGTTATTTTAGCTGATCCGGTGTTCGAGGGTGAGATCCTGGTCCGGCGCGTCCTGTATCGCTGGGCGAGGCGCCACAACGACTTGGACACCTACGGTGGGTTTCAGTGGGCTTACCCTCCCCCTCTGGGCATTATGGCTTCGGATGCCCTTACAGTAGAGTTTCCTGCGGTGCCGGGTGCGGCGTACACTACGGTCCTCCAGCCCATCCTTGAGTGGGATGCCCGCCGCCCGGCGCCTATCCCGGGCCAGGGTCTAGACTCCCGCGGTCACCCTCCTCCTCGTGCCAGCGACTACCTAGAGACATTCGGGTCGCGACAGTGTGTTCGTCGGTGGCGCTCCCGCGAGGTTCGGCACATCCGGTTGTGGCCGTCCAACGTGGAGCCCCTGGTGGACCTGTTCTTCCCGACGGGTCTGCGCCCTCGGATTCGGTATCATTGCCTCCTCCTGCGGGCCCTTTGCCTGATCGCGGTAGAGCCTTTCCTTCGCCTCTTTGCCTGTGGCTTTCTGGACTGGGCCCGTGGCCAGGTCGTCCTCACGCAGCATAGGTATTACTGGGCCTTCCTGGGCCTCTTTCCTGACGGCGTGTGGGCCGATGTTTTCCTCACTGTAGATAGGCATGACAATGTTGAGGATGTGGCTCACTACCAGGCCTACCTGGAGGTCCTGCTGGCCTCTCGTGGCACTTACCAGACGGATGGCCACTAGATAGAGGGCCTTAGGCCCGACCTGAGGGTGTTGTCCCTCCGGTATGTAGAGTCGCCCTCATATTCTGGCCAGTTGGTTGGCTGTTCTTGGTCCTTAGCGCTGATGTGTTTACTCTGTGTGTCCTGCCCAGTGCCGTCCCCCCCGGCCAGGACTCCGTTCCAGGCAGTTAGGGGAACCTACCACCAGGCTTGGTGCTGGCTAACCCTACACCACCCGGCGTGGTGGTGGAGACCGTGTGAACTATTGGTGCTTTGTATCTGGGATGGTCTATCGATTGTGTTGGTGTGTGCTGGGTGCGTTAGGATTATTTTCCTACCCCTCTGGTTCCCTCCTCTCTGCGTAGGGAGAGGGCTCCCTACCTTTTGTGGGGGGGGAGGTGTTACGTCGCGTAACAATTCGTTGTAGTTACGGACGTAAATTAGGTCCTTGGCCTCGGTTGTTCCTAGGTTACGTGCAGTTCTAGTTTGGACATGATTGTCCCCGTAACAGTACTGTGGTATAGTGGGTGCCTTTGGGCGCCGCGCCGCGTACTATATTAGTGGTCCTTATCCTTTTGTAGAATGTAGTGGACAGGCGTGCATCTGTGCACCTGCTTGTGTTTCTGTGTTTCTGCAGGCGAGGGCCAGGTCGGCCCGAGCCTGTTGGACCGTTGGTGACCATTTATGCACGTTCCACTCCTTGTGTGGTCACTCGGCGTGTGTTAAGTGAATTGACACATTTAGGCTTGGGTCACGGCAGTGTAGTTGTGTTTCCTTCCTCTATTCCTGGAGTAAACGGGTTTTGGTAAATGGTTGTATGGCGTATTATAGCAACACTTACGTTAATGCATTGAGATCAGCTCCGTCACGTTCGTCTTTCGCCAGAGGGTTAAGTAGAGGAGGCCTGACCAGTTTAGGTAGTATCAGGCCCATTAGAGGTAGAGGTGGAGGTAGATATCCGCGGCGTAACATCTGGCCGGTCAAAGTACAAGGGGTCAGGGTACTTTTTCACGTACAACGTGCATTCCGGAAAACGACGACCTGGCCATGGCGGCTTGCGCCCACGCATGGCATTTACGTTTTCGTTCGAATTTTCTGACCAAACTTAGGAAATTGATTTTATACGTCCTAAAGATCACACAGGCCAATTTTTGGACCGCGGGAATGCCATTTGATAGGTGTCGGCAGCGTTCTTGCTGGAAAAAACTGCGATCAGGCCGGACGATAGAAACGTTGACAGCAATACCTTTCCGGCGTATTTTAAAGGATATATTGGTTTCTTTGTACTTTTATGATACATAGTAGTCGTAAACGTGCAAGGGTGGCCAGAAATCGCCGAATCCAGCGACCATGCTGCACAACTTTGGTGTGCCGAAATGCGCCATTTTGCGGCCACCGCCTGGGCCAAGGTAACGCCATCCATGCCTGGTAAAGCTTCAGCATCGTTTTCCTATCGATGTTTGACGTTTATATATACGTTCTAGCTTGTGTAGCACATTCTTTTTGCATTATTCATGCTCTTTCTTGACCCTGGCCTGGCCCCTTTCTAAAACACCCTTCTTAGATGCTTCCCTCAGTCAGTTGACCTGCCACAGTGTGATGGTGATAAGTTTTAGATGCTGTATGGGTTTGAATACCTCCATATATGTTTGTTATACATTTCCCACACACATATTGCATGAGTGTGAGGCAGTTGGCTGGTCTCTGTGGCATCATCAAGCATGTAACCGGTGAGTAGAAGCTTCCCATTGTCAGCATGTGCCACCAGGTGTGCTGGCCATCACCTGGCAAGCTATAGCAGCTTAGGCCTAGTTTATCCTTGCTAGGGCAAGCTGAAATAGGCTTAAAATCACTAGTTTGTTGGTGGCTGCCTCCTAGAATGCATGCCTTACGTAGGGTATCCGTACCACGTTACCTACGTGCATGGACAAGGTGGCACCTGCACATAGGTGCCATGTAAGGGCAGTGTGATGATGCAGTTATGTTTCCCCATCATTGTGGAAGGGAAATGTATTGTGTGGCATGGTTGGGGGCCATATTAGTAGGTATTAGTAGGTAGTATGCCCACTCCTACCCCCTTGGTTGCTTTTTACCAACGGTACCCCTATGGGCTGTACTGGGTGTAACTGCTGGCATACCCACCCAAATGATGACCCCAATGGCTCAAACTGTTCAGCAACTAATTGTTTATCATCCCTGAAGTGGTAGGTGCCTAGCTCTTACAACATAATTCAAAATGCACATTCTACCAAAAATGAAAACGCTCGTCTTGACCCCCCTGACTTTGACGGCAGTTATACATGGCCTACCCTGCATATATGTAAGGTTGTGATATACCAACCCGAAGGGCAACTCATGGACATGCTTGGCCCCCAAGGACAGCCATTGGATATGGGTGGGTTGGATGGCATCTGGTTTGCAAAATTGTGAAGTTACAGCCGATGCATCGGCAGTATTTCTGCCCATTTAGGGGTTAAAATCATATTTATGGTTCCCAATCATAATTGGATTTTTAGCACATGCATAGGTATGGTTTCCAGAAAAGCGCCCTTTAGGCATATCCCCTCCCCTTAATTAGGAACATAACTCCGTTGGGAGTATCTGTAGCGCATAGCCCAGAGAAGGGGCATATGGCCCATAATAACATTCTAAGCTACTTCCTCCAAGGGTGGGAATGTAAACAACACTTGCTCTAGGTGCACTAGGGCACCTGCACCACCCAGAGTCTCGGGCAACACCCAGCTAAGGGGAGCCCGTCATAGGTGGGGAAGATCAGCATGGCTATACAAGGGCTAGGGCATGGCTTCTCAGCAGACAGGCCTACGCTGACGAGCCACGAGCCACGAGGTAGCCATGGCTGACGGCGGAGCTCAGAACTTTCGCGTCTGAGCCCCAAATTCCGTCAGATCACTTGCAACCGATGCCATCTTTTCTAGGCGCAGCTGCTACTATAAACGGTTACAGCTGCATGTAACGCAGTATTGTGACCAGCCTGCAGCTATTATGCGAACTGCTATTATGACGAGCAAACGCACAACAACGCAACGCAGCCTGGCGAATGCGTTAGGCAATGAAAATACGTCTGCAGCTCCGGCTGCAGCTCCGCTCTCAGGTCCGGAAGGTAGCGGTGACACTAGTCGCGCACTGGTGGTCGCCCAGCCCCAACCCGGGCTTGCCTCGCCATCTGCATCGCCTGAACCTAACCGCAGTCGCCCTGCCGAGCCGCATTGGGACGAGATCGCCTTCGACATCAACGCACCTGGCTACTGGACTCGCCGCCCAGGAGCCTTCATGGAAGACGTGTTTTTCGGCACGCACGCCTCGCTTGTAGCCCTGTGCTCGCACCTCCTTTCCCACAACCGCGGCCGCTGGCCAGGTGGCCAGCTTGCCGACCCCGCGGAGGCTCTCCCGATAGTTCTCCGCATGAATCGCCCCAACCTCCAACGCTTCGCCCTCTGTTCCCTCCTCGGGCGCTCCGACGCCGAGATCTGGGCTTCCCCACCGCCCCCCCCCACCTTCCCCACCGAAGCCATCATCCGCACCCTCCTTAAGGAAGCTTTCGAGCAGCACGTGACCCCCCTTGCCACAGATGTGGCGGCAATGGGCGGCACGCTGGCTGCTGAGCTCCCTCACATTCCCACCACCGTCACCTCCACCTCCACCCTCCTCGCCTCCACCTCCACTGCCACCTCCACCTCCACCGCCACCCTCAAGGCCCAGCTTCTCGACGTACATCGACCAACGCCTAAAGGACACCGCCATCGCAATCGAGTGCATGCAGAACACCGCCGGCATCACCGCCCAGGCGGTGAGGGACATCGCCACCAAGCAAGCCCCCGCTGGCCCAGGCGACGACGCCCCTCCCACCCAGACCTGGGCGGACCTGCTCAAGCACCACGCCACCTCCACCACCTCCACCATCGCGGCACAGCTTAAGCAGCAAGCCCTCGACCTCCGCGAGGAGGCCGACCGCACCCAGCGTAGCCACAATGTCATCGTCAAGCACTTCGACCATTCGGCAGGTGAGGACTCGACGACCCTTCTTACGGCATTTAAGCGTGACATTCTTGCCCCCATGCACATTACTGGTGAGCTGCGCATGTCGGCTGTTCGCCTCCCCCGCGCGCGGGGTAAGGCTGGCCCGGCACCCGTGCTCCTCACCTTTAAGTACATGGCGGACAAGCTGTTGTTTCTTAAAAACCGCAAGAAGCTCTCGAGGACTCACTCCACGCTGGACGACGACCTGACCCTGGCCCAGCAACAACGGCGACGCGAGCTATGGCCGACCTACCTCCAGATACGGCAAAGCGCAGGGGGGAAACCGGTATACTGGAGGGGGGACGTCATCCACGTCGACCACACGCCTTGGCAGGCACCCCCAGTCTAGGGAATATAGCAGTAGTGTAGATTAGTAAGGCTTAGCCTACCACGCGGCCCCAGCGCATGTGCGCCCATAATGGCCATGGATGATGCATTAAGAATTTAGCCAAGCCATGCCTATAATGGAACCCCCATGGATGTTGCATTAAGAATTTAGCCATGCTATGCCTATGCAGAGAGATGCGCTCTGTCGAGAAGCCATGCCCTAGCTCTTGCATAGCCATGATGATCTTCCCCACCTATATGACGGGCTCCCCCATAGCTGGGAGTTGCTCGAGACTCTGGGTGGTGCAGGTGCCCTAGTGCACCTAATTGATTAATTAGAGCAAGTCATTGTTTATATTCCCACCCTTGCAGGAAGTAGCCTAGTTGAGTAACTCTAGAGCCCTAGGATCTGGCTCTACTAAGTTCCCCATGTCCGTCCGCACGCCTTCCGCTAGCGTCCGCTAAGCCGCCGGCTATAATCCGGCGGTCCGATGCGGTCGACCGGTCTAAGGGCGGCGCCTAGGGCCGGCGCCACCTAGGCCCCAGTCCGGGGCCTTATCCGGGTCGGTACGGACAGCTAGCTTGTCCCACGGTTACGGCTAACCGGATAGGGTTTGCTGGCTAAGACATAAACCAGTGGTGGCCAGCTCCGACAGCAGTTCTCTGTGTTCACCTTATCCCAAGCTCAACGTGACCGACCGCCATAGCTGAGCCGGTCGGGCTTTAACTTGTATTCATAAAAATCCCGATGGCTTCCGGTACACGGAGCCGCACGGGCGAACACACAGATACGCCAAGTGGCGAGGCCGCAGGGTCCGTCCTGCCACGCTTTAGTGCGGACGAGGCCACGAGGTTGATGCAAACCCTCGTGGCGCAACCTGAACTGGCCAAGCAGTTCAAGCATTGATGCTTGCTGCTGACGATGCACTGAATCGCGGCCCTCTCAAGCAAACGGAGGTGCCCGCTGATCTACCCTGCCGACTATACGGCGGACGACGCAGCAGATTTTCTAGCTGCTCTCAAGCGTCTGCGCGATGGACGCGCAGACAAAGATTCGGAGCTGATTGGCAAGTTCCGTGCAGTATTCTGCAGTACAACAAAGCACCCAAACATTGCCAATCTAGTTCGCATTGCGGACGACAACAAACAAACCTGGGAAGTTTTTTACAACGGTCTAGATGCCCACTTGTCGCGGTCTAAGGAAGAGGCCGACGAGCAAGCCTTCAACGACTTCGAGGGCTATGCAGTTAATAAGGCAAATTTGCCCGGGGCTGCACGTGATTTCCAGGTCTTCGTGCACAAGCACAAGCTGCTAGATACTCTCAAGCCCATTTTCCTGTGCAATCGATTTCTCAAGAAATGCGACCTGTCGTCGGATGTGCATCTGACCATAGCGACGGAACTCAAAAAGAAGAGTGCCGTCAGTTTCGACGAGGGCATGCTGTATTTGATCTCATGCTTCAAGAGTGCGCAGTCCAAGCCGGCTGCCTCGGCTGCTCTGCCATCCCTGCGCAAGGTGGATGCCGGCGCGTCTTCTTCTTCAGGCGCAGAGGCTCCAATTACGCGGTCGGAGCTTACGGCCATCCTGAAAAAGGTCGTCGGCCACGGCAACAACGGGGGCCAGCGAGGGCGCAAGCGCGGGCATGGTGGCGACGCCAAGCAGGGTGATAATCCCCCGGCCAAGCGGCAGCAGGGGGCGTCTACTGACCGCAAGCAACGCTGTGAGCGCTGCTTCGGACGTCGCCATGTCCGGGATGACTGCCGAGTTCGCCCGGACCTGGAGCTCGAGGACAACCTTTGCCGCAAGTGCCACGACGTTCTGCGTGGTCACAGCGTGGAGGCGTGCAAGGCCAAGCGCATCGTCGTCCACGGCACACGCGAGGAGTGGGCAGAGCGACGGGCAGCACGAAAGTCAGGTGAGAGCACGCTCGATACCCCTTCTTTTGCTCAATGCGTCACGCTGAACCGGGCCGTCGTAGAGCCTGACGTCGTTCCTAAAAGCAACGTGACTGCATCCTCTGTCTCCTTCCGTGATGTGCTCACGCAATCCGTTGATGCTGCTCTGGCTCTGTCGCGCCAGGATCACGTGCTTCCTGAGCACGGGTCTACAATGCGTGACCTAAGCAATGTGGTGTCTTCTAGGTCGGGTGTGTACAACGCCGAGCGACCAAGCACTACTGCAGCACCCCAGCTAGATACTGGGGCGGTTGGGCCTATGAGGAATGTTGTGACAGTGCAAGAGAATGCTGGGCGGGCAGATGTTCTCGGTACACACCACCCTAGTGTGGATCTTCACATTGGCAAGGTGCTCACACGGGCGGCCTTTCGTGCAGCCTCTGAAGCTGCCCAGTTAGCCAATGTCACTACCCCAGTAGTCACCCCACCTGTTGAGAATCCTGACAATGCCACTGCACCTCAGGCTGTCACCCTGAAACTGTTAGCATACCAGATGCACCGTGCATACGGGCATGAGGCCCAAGCCGAGGTAGAGGGGGCACACATGTTGGGGGCACCTTTATACAACGAGCTGAAGAATGTGCGTGCTCAGTGTCCTGCCTGCATCAAGATCAGGAAGAAGTCGCGTAGGCGGCATGCCAAGACTCCACCCTTGGAGCGAGGGTACCTTGTGGGGGATGTCATGCACATGGAAGGGGGGGACACCTATTTCATAGTCAAGGATAGGTTCAGCAAGGTCACCTACATTGAGCCGCTGCCCCACATGTATGAGGCTGACCTGCACAGGGCTATCAAGATCAGCCTGGCTTTCTTTCATCCCGTAGTGGAGCTCATGCTAGACCAGCAGTTCCGCTGTGTGCAAGGTTTGCCGGGGATGGAGGCCGTGGTCATCGTGGGGCGTGAGGATCACGGCAATATGGGCATGATAGATCGCACTGTAAGCTATGTCAAGACTGTGGCAGCCAAGCGACAGGATAACCCACATGGCAAATCCTACGCGGTCAAGACGGCGTGGTGCAAGGAGCTCATGCATGTGTGCAACCATAGGCACGTGCTTGATGTCAAGGGCTTTGGGCTAGTCACGCCTCGGGGGCTGTCAGCGGGCACCTACTCACCCGAGGTAGTAGAGGCATACCAACAGCATCTACAGGATACCGCCGCCAAGCTGCGGCTCAAGGATGCCACGCTGCCTGATTTGTCTAGCGCTTTTGAGGTCGGGCAGTTGGTCATGTTCCACAAGGAGAGCTCGCCCAGCGGCAAACGGGGCACCATGCAGGGGCCTGGGGCCATCACAAAGTTAGACTGGCCGCTGCGGGTCATAGACATAGAGTGGAATGATCGGGTGTATAGGGTACCATGGGCATCGGTGGCAGGCTATAAGCAAGGGGATAGCATGGAGAGTGAGCT
Organism: Mesostigma viride; assembly: GCA_009746045.1. Lineage (NCBI taxonomy): Eukaryota > Viridiplantae > Streptophyta > Mesostigmatophyceae > Mesostigmatales > Mesostigmataceae > Mesostigma > Mesostigma viride. Next base: position 3,084,408 of record RPFO01000104.1, on the reverse strand, counting down.
GGCAGCCAACAGGGCACTGGGGTGGGTAGTGAAGGATAATGCGCCTGTCGTAGCATCTGAGGTGGTACCCCACGGGTCGCTCCCAGGGGCAGACACAGCTACACCCCCCCCTCCCCTGGGCCCCAATATGACCCCGTGGATGGGTGGGATGAGGATGGGGTGGGTTTGACGGGACCTAGTGCACGTAGTGACTCACCTCCTGTGCTAGCCACGGATAATGTGGGAGGCCCGCCTAGCGTGGCCTCGCCGGAGGGTCAGGGTCCTGCCCATGCGCCTCGCCCACCTAGGGACCTGGCTTCAACGGTCACGGCCTTGTGGCGTGCTCAGGCGCTTAAAGCGAAAGCTGCATCAGGGGTGGCTCAGGTCAAAACTCTCTCACAGGGGGTCAGGCCGGTTAAGTCAGCCTTGTTTCCTACGTGTAGACCGTGGCAGCTGGTGGCTGTGGACACGCAAGCATCCGTGTCTATTATCTCTCGTCGGGCAGCCACCCTGTATCCAGTGCTAGAGTCGCCGTACAAATCGGTGACCGACTTTGCAGGCACTTCGGCATATCAAGTTACCGGGATGGTGGTGCTGCCGGTGTTGGGCATTGACACGCCGTTTCACGTCGTGGATGGCTACGAGGATGTGGCCTTGCTGGGCGAACCTTTCGTATCATACCCGGGGTTCTCAGTGTCCGCTGACTTGCTGTCAGTCGCGGGGGTGGGCAGCATCCCGCTTCGCGAGTACCACGCTCCATTGGGGGTGGTGGTAGGGCAGCCCGGCGTCGTGCGGCGCTTACCGATGGCGGCGTTTTCCACACCGCCGCTCGTCCAGTCCATCATTCAGCCTCAGGATTGGCACCCGCGCAGCTTCGGCCTCCACTCACACTCACTGCATGGCGGCGGATAGCCCTGTGACGTGGGAGCAACTTGTCCTGGACTGTCAAGATCCTCTCAAGTTTGCTTTGTGGCGCGACGCGTTCATTCGAGCCAAGGAGCAGTGGCGAGAGCGCGAGGTCCACCGAGGATTGGAGAGTGTGCCAGCTGGGGCCACGCGGTTGCGGTTGAAGTTCGTGCTCACCTACAAGCCGGACGAGACCAACTCTTCGGTGGTGTTCCGGGTTAGGCCCGTGGTCACGGAGACGAAGGGGTCCTCCGGCCCCGCTGGATGCCAAGGATCTTTATATACCCCTGGGCTTTAACTAGCCTAGAATGTAGTATAGGCCATCTGCCCCTTCTCAAGGGCTATTAATTAATTAATTAATTAATTAGACTCGTGCTCCCGTTGGGGAGTCACGGAGCATTAACCCCGATGGATGGATGGATGGGTGCAAACAGTCCTACCGGTCTAGTCTATCTACATCGGCTACATACTACATCTATCTAACAACATTGTAACTACAACATCTATCTAGGCAGCCGCACGCTGCCCTAGGGGGCTATCTGGCGTGCCTCCCACGAGATTGCACACGCGGGCGCTTCCCCACTGGGGGGGGCTCGTTGTCCTCTATGACCTGCATGGGCCCACTTGGCCTTGTCCATAATCTTTTTCCAAATCACGGAGAGGCCTAGGCCCCCCATGTCCTCTACTAGCTGTTCCTTGAAGGTGCGGGCCTTGCGGCGTCTAACATCACTGGGCCCAGCCCACGTCAGGAGGTGCCGGCCAGGCTGGGCTGGTCGCAGTCCTGCGGGGGGGCCACGTGAGGTGTCTACCTGGTTGGTGCGAGCTAGGTGCCCTACTAGCTGCAGGCGGCGTTGCTTGATGGTGCTGGTGATATAGGGCATGCCCTGGTACAGGTCCTCAGTGCGGACATGAGCAGCATATCCTACTCTGAAAATGGAACGCAGCATGCTGGTGACCGCGCCGTCCAGCTTGCGGGCCAGGTCGGCGGTGAGGGTCCACGTCTCGGCTCCATACGTGAGAACAGGAAGGACGAGGACCTTGAACAGGTCCTGTTTCTCGATCTTGCCCAGGGGCTTGCGCCACAGGGCCCGGTACTGGCGTAAAGCGTGCCAGGCGAGGGAGATGCGATGGTCCACATCAACCTCGCAGCTGGGGAGCAGGCTGCCCAGCAGCTTGACGCGGTCCCGATACAGGACTCGAGAGCCGTCTAGGAGATAGAGGGGCGGCGGTGAGTTGGTGAGCCCAACCGCCAGGGCCTCTGTCTTCTTGCTGACCTCAAGCCCCACTGCACGGGCCTCGAGAGCCAGGTGCAGTCAAGCCATGTCTGCACGTGCTCAGTGTCCTCGAAGAGGGCGGTGTCGTCTGCGTAGATGATGTCTGCCAGCCGAATCTCCGTGTCCGCACTGCCATGCCAGAATTTGTTAGCAACCTGCACTCCTGGTTCCCTGCCCACGATGCGGGCAAATCGCTTGCGCGCCTGAATCATTACGTATTTGACAACAATAATGAACAGGTAGGGCGACAGCACGCAGCCCTGCCACACACCCTTCTGTAAAGGGCATGGGGGCGCGTGGTCCCGTAAGAAGTGCGCACCGAAGTGGTGCACCCTTCATACAGGTTGCGGATGACAGCAATCAGGGGGCGGGGGATCCGGAACAACTCGAGGATGTCCCAAAGCGCAGGCCAGAAAACCGAATCGAAGGCTTTGATGAAGTCCACCAGCACAAGGTGCAAAGGGGACTCACCAGGCTGCAGGCGTTGCAGTTCCTCCACCAGGCGGCGAGTAGCGAAGATCGAGCGCCTGTACTGTGTTGCGACCTGAACGGAGAGGCCTAGGCCCCCCATGTCCTCTACTAGCTGTTCTTTGAAGGTGCGGGCCTTGCGGCGTCTAACATCACTGGCCCAGCCCACGTCAGGAGGTGCCGGCCAGGCTGGGCTGGTCGCAGTCCTGCCGGGGGGCCACGTGAGGTGTCTACCTGGTTGGTGCGAGCTAGGTGCCCTACTAGCTGCAGGCGCCAAGGGCTATGTGCTACAGATACTCCCAACGGAGTTATGTTCCTGATTAATTTATTAATTAATTCTCAGCAGAGAGTGACTCCCTGCCTGGGCACTGCATAATTAAATAAAGCTAGGCATCATCTGGCCTACCTCCATCCATTAACTAACTAATTAATTAATTAACCCCGATGGATGGATTAAATAATTATGTAATTAATTAGACTCGTGCTCCCGCTGGGGAGTCACGGAGCATTAACCCCGATGGAGGGATGGATGGATGGATGGATGGATGGATGGACGGACGGACGGACGGACGGACGGACGGACGGACGGACGGACGGACGGACGGACGGACGGACGGACGGACGGACGGACGGACGGACGGACGGACGGACGGACGGACGGACGGACGGACGGACGGACGGACGGACGGACGGACGGACGGACGGACGGACGGACGGACGGACGGACGGACGGACGGACGGACGGACGGACGGACGGACGGACGGACGGACGGACGGACGGACGGAGGGATGGATGGATGGATGGATGGATGGATGGATGGATGGATGGATGGATGGATGGATGGATGGATGGATGGATGGATGGATGGATGGATGGATGGATGGATGGATGGATGGATGGATGGATGGATGGATGGATGGATGGATGGATGGATGGATGGATGGATGGATGGATGGATGGATGGATGGATGGATGGATGGATGGATGGATGGATGGATGGATGGATGGATGGATGGATGGATGGATGGATGGATGGATGGATGGATGGATGGATGGATGGATGGATGGATGGATGGATGGATGGATGGATGGATGGATGGATGGATGGATGGATGGATGGATGGATGGATGGATGGATGGATGGATGGATGGATGGATGGATGGATGGATGGATGGATGGATGGATGGATGGATGGATGGATGGATGGATGGATGGATGGATGGATGGATGGATGGATGGATGGATGGATGGATGGATGGATGGATGGATGGATGGATGGATGGATGGATGGATGGATGGATGGATGGATGGATGGATGGATGGATGGATGGATGGATGGATGGATGGATGGATGGATGGATGGATGGATGGATGGATGGATGGATGGATGGATGGATGGATGGATGGATGGATGGATGGATGGATGGATGGATGGATGGATGGATGGATGGATGGATGGATGGATGGATGGATGGATGGATGGATGGATGGATGGATGGATGGATGGATGGATGGATGGATGGATGGATGGATGGATGGATGGATGGATGGATGGATGGATGGATGGATGGATGGATGGATGGATGGATGGATGGATGGATGGATGGATGGATGGATGGATGGATGGATGGATGGATGGATGGATGGATGGATGGATGGATGGATGGATGGATGGATGGATGGATGGATGGATGGATGGATGGATGGATGGATGGATGGATGGATGGATGGATGGATGGATGGATGGATGGATGGATGGATGGATGGATGGATGGATGGATGGATGGATGGATGGATGGATGGATGGATGGATGGATGGATGGATGGATGGATGGATGGATGGATGGATGGATGGATGGATGGATGGATGGATGGATGGATGGATGGATGGATGGATGGATGGATGGATGGATGGATGGATGGATGGATGGATGGATGGATGGATGGATGGATGGATGGATGGATGGATGGATGGATGGATGGATGGATGGATGGATGGATGGATGGATGGATGGATGGATGGATGGATGGATGGATGGATGGATGGGACAATCCTACCGGTCTAATCTATCTACAACAAGCCAACTCTAGTATAAGCTCTCTACCCTAGGGGAACTGTCTGGCGTGCTTCCCGCGTGTTTGCAAACGCGGGCGCTTCCCCACGGAAGGGGGCTCGTTGTCCTCTATGACCTGGGCCCACTCGGCCTTGTCCATCATCTTAATTGTTCCAAATCACGGAGAGGCCTAGCCCCCCCATGTCCTCTACTAGCTGTTCTTTGAAGGTGCGGGCCTTGCGGCGTCGAGCATTGCGGGGCCCGGCCCACGTAACGGAGGTGCCGGCCAGGCTGAGCTGGGCGCAGCCCCGCGGGAGGGCCACGTGAGGTGTCTACCTGGTCAACTGGTGCGAGCTAAGTGCCCTACTAGCTGCGGACGCCGCTGCTTGATGGTGCTGGTGATAAGTGGCATGCCGAGGTACAAGTCCTTCTTGCGGACATGAGCAGCGTATCCTACACGGAAAATTGACCGCAGCATGTTGGTGACCGCGCCGTCCAGCTTTTTGGCAAGGTCGGCGGTGAGGGTCCACGTCACGGCCCCGTACTTAAGAAGAGGGAGGACTAGTCAGGACCTTAAACAGGTCCTGTTTCTCTAGCTTGCCCAAGGGCTTGCGCCACAGTGCCCTGTAAATTGGCGTAAAGGGTGCCAGGCGAGGGAGATACGGTGGTCACTTACTTACTTACTTATCGACCCGCCCCACCATGGGTACTGCGCTGATCAGGAGGCGTCGTGCAATGTAGTTGTCTCATGCAGCAGTCGTGCATCCGGCCATCCTAAATTAACAAAAACCAATATAGCAGTTAGAATATGTGCTGGTGGCGGGGGGAGGGCCAATATGCACCAGCACTTGGATGCACATTGGCCATACCCCCACAATGCCACCATGCCTTGTGTGCAACACATGATAGTGGGTGACCAGCTTCCTCCCTATGCCGACGTGTGTGACAACCCCCGATGTCCACCCTCCTGCGCTAAAACTGGGACCAGATCCCAGGCGCTGATGTAATTTCCCCCCATACAAAAACACACCCGGTGCATGTCTGGTTCAGGCCTGCAAAAGAAGTGCCCCCCATGGGCGAGGCAGTCCGCTGCATGACGGGTCCGCACGTATGTTTCTCACTTAAAATTAGTATCTATGTGCGGCCCGCAGCATGTCAGTCCAAGTATGCCACATGCGGACCAGCCACTATCAGGCATCAGCCATCCTACACTACTTGTTACTGGGCGCTTGATCACAGTCACTGCCTGTTGATTTCCTCCTCCCCCAACCACAGGGCATGCCACAGGTCAAGCCTCACCACGAGAACGACCTTTGTAACTGCCAGGACAGGGGGCCGATGCAACCCGGCGCGCTCGCACACGCACAGGGCCGATGCAAGTGCGCACGCAGGCTGCGGGCTGAACTTGCCAGCCTGCAGGACATGGGCGGGATAATGACGCGCCCTGCCCCTCTCCCATCATCGCAAAGAGGGCATGCCCAGCACCGCACATTGATGAGGTCACGGTTGTCCAGGGTCATGTGGCCTAATCCCCAACATACCCTCCCGCAGTGACCTAGAACTAGTGGAACCGACCTCTTCTACCCCGTGCGGAGCCGAGACGTCCAACGCTCGTCCCTACCCTCCAGCAGTGACGTCCAACGGCCGTCCCTACCCTCCAGCAGTGACGTCCAACGCTCGTCCCTACCCTCCAGCAGTGACGTCCAACGGCCGTCCCTACCCTCCAGCAGTGACGTCCAACACTCGTCCCTACCCTCCAGCAGTGACGTCCAACGGCCGTCCCTAACGTGGACGTGACCTTGGGAACAACGGGGCAGGTGCTGCCAGCAGCCAGCGACCACACCAGAACGATGGCATCCAGCCCCTTGAATCGAAGAGAGGTCCTCGGTGGCCCTCGCAACCCCTAGCGGCGAGTTTTTGCTCTCAAGTCCACAGGTTACATGTGCGACACGACGAGCCCAGGAGCTTCCTCGCAGCCAACGGAAGGGAGGCTACCGTTTCGCAAAGCAACAAGCTATTAAAGGGGGTTGCTTGCCATAATGTTGGGAATCCTGGGCAGATACCATGTGGCCACTTTGCAAGGCCGCCCCGCTCTTTCTAGCGCATCTCTTTCTAGCGAGGGATGGCCATCCTCCTTTCACAAGACTTGGTTGGAGCGCACCGAAGGGAGCGCATATCAGCTGAGGACGCGTTGCCCACCTGATTTGAGGGGGGGAAATATCGCCCACCTCATGAGGGGTCAGGAGGCAGTGTGCGCTTATACTGCATAGGCGGTTGTTCCCTGTGCACAAAAGTGTTCCTTGTGCCCTCCAAGCGCCTTCCCAGCGCCTACAAGGTGATATCAATGCCTTAGGCGTGCTCCTGCGCATCCTGGTTGGCCTTGAGCCGCGCCAACGACGACGCCTTGGTGCACGCCAGGTGGGTCTTCTCGGCGCTATACCAGAACGCAGCGATGGTGGCTGGGGGGGGAGCGTGGGTAGACAGGTAGGTTGGCGAATGGATGGATGGATGGATGGATGGATGGATGGATGGATGGATGGATGGATGGATGGATGGATGGATGGATGGATGGATGGATGGATGGATGGATGGATGGATGGATGGATGGATGGATGGATGGATGGATGGATGGATGGATGGATGGATGGATGGATGGATGGATGGATGGATGGATGGATGGATGGATGGATGGATGGATGGATGGACATATTCATGTTGAAAAATGCATGCGGTGGCGCGCGATGGCGGCCAGCAGGGAATGTAGCGCACAAGAGAACGGCCCCAGCAAGAAGATGTCAACATAAACCGATTGCAGGACAATCCACGAGAAGTACGAGGAACGCGTTTAGCAGCCGGATGGACGGTGCTTGCATGAAGCATAAAAGAAAAAAATGTTATATTAATCAATAATTTAGGATGGACGGTACTTGCATGAAGCATCAGGTCAAGCATTAACATCAATACCGGCGCACAGGCCTTAGAAATACGGAGCACCACTCGGAGCATAGAAAAAGAAGATTAGGGAGCATAGAGGACACGAGTCACCTGCGGAGACCAGCTAGAGAAGACCCAAAAGAGACCCAAAAGAGAAGACGCTGGTGGCCACCAACCCCCCCCCCCCCCTGCCGCATTGCGAGGCCACCTCTATTTCCAGCCTTTATTGGAGGCCCTGCTAATCCCCTATCAGCTTGTGGCAGAACAGGTAACCAGGTCCCCCGTCGTAGAGAGACCCAGGAATAGAGGCCCAGTAAACAAGACCCACGCAGAGCGGATGGCTTCCACCCACGCCATTACAAGAGAGAGCACTCGGAACCTCCAACAAGGGGGACCCTATCAAAGAGGAACTCACCCGAAAAGACCAAGCAACCCCATTCTTAGTGGCACTGCCACGAGAGAACGACAACACGACGCACCCGGGGACACCAGGTGGCGCAATAACCCATTCCTAGAGGCACTTGCCACGAGGGAAAGCGGAACGCGACTCACCCGAGGACACCAGGTAGAGCTTCACGGGGGACTTGGCGGTGCGCGCAAAGTTGCTGTACTTGTTCCACACGAACGCCGCCGCACTGGATGCTGCCAGCGCCACGACGCCCGTCTGTGCGCCCGCATACATCGCCTCTGGTGTACGCCGCACATGGTGGACGCGAGGGGGGGGGGGGCGGGGGAGACATGATTAGAAGAGTGTCCACAATTGGCAGTTGACATGGTGGGGGAAAAGGAAGGAAAAGGGGGGTCCACGCGGGTAGTTGACACGATCAGTTTCCATGCATGATGAGAAGGGTGTCCATGCGAGTAGTTGACACGATGGGGGCGGGTGGCGGAGGGGGGCGATAACAAAATGAACGAAAAAGGAGAGAAATGAGTCCATCCTGTTGCATGACACCAAGAGAAGAGGAGCAATAAACGGAGTCCCCCACCACAACACAGGTACTGATGGTGCCCATATATTATCCATACAGTGTCCATATAGTGTAATGGGGGTTGTGGGTGAACCCTGGGTATGGCCCCCAAACCCCTCAGGCTCCGGGAGAAGCCTTTATGTTCTCCCAAACCGGCGCCTCTGAATGAGTTCCAAGCCTATCTGTGGCCAAGGACCATGGGGCAGGCCCTACTGCACCTGCTTTGCTTTTGCTATGTAGAAGCCTTATTGCGCCCACAGGGGATGCCCGATTGTTTCAACGGGTCCGAGCGTGCACCCTGTGGCATGCCTGTGGCATGAGGGAAGGGGGTCTCTGCCCCCTGCCCGCTGTGCACACTCAGGGATTAAAAGCACTCTGGTGCTCCGTGACTCCCCAACGGGAGCACGTGTTTAATTAATTAGATGGGGCGGGTAGGGAGGGGGGAGGGGCGAAGAGGTGAGTGTGAAACGATAGAAAAGATATGAGAGGAGGAGGGTAGAAGAGTGATTGACAAGGGGAAGGTGGGTAGCGTGCAACGACGGTCTTCTCTCGGAAGGTGAGGGCGGTTGCTGCCATCGACTATGGCATATGTTGTAAGGGTTAATAGTCACTTAACAATGGTGCGCCGTGTCCCGTATTCCAACGGAGGCATCGAGGCTGCTTGGTTACTATAATTAGATACGTTACGCAAACAGTAATTTTGTTTTGCTCGGTTCGCAGTATCCGCGACGAATGGTCCTGCCGATTAGGCCCATAATGCGCGACAAACTGTCACGACAAAGGCTGACCAACGAGGCATGTGGGCGACAGTTTCAAGTATATATAGACTGAAACCACGCTATATAGTATTACACGAACTCTTGTATGGGTCTTCTACCGACAAATTGCGGCGGTCAATACAGCTGTAGCTGTGCATCAGCTGCCCCAGGGCAGACGCCTGGTCGAGTGCTAGTGTTTTGCTTAGGGTCTAGGGATATCTGGGCGTGAACACCGATGGCTAGGAATCTGATGAATAAGAAAACCATAGTTGACGGGAAGTCCCGCAACGCTGCCGATCATAAGGGAATACATGTCCCGAAGAAGTCATCAGTCGGCAGCTTACACAAGGAAGCTCGTTGCGCATCAGTGAATGTACAAAGACGCCAGGTCTCTTATGGAAAGACATACCTGCCGTGCAGTTCGCAACGACTTGGTCCTTCTGTTCGTCCATGGCTGCTGCAAGGATGGTGCTGACTGCAGTGAGGAGCGCACTGTTCACCAGGAGGAAATAGCTGTGAGATCACGACGAGGCGACGACGTCATCTTCCAATCATCACGTTTGTAGGGCCTGCTGGCAGCGTGCAAGCGTTCGTGGCTCACGGGAGTCGGGGCCGGGGGCCGGGCAATAATTATGCGGGGAACAGACTGGCTGTGACTCGATGCGTGATGATGACTCGGTCGCCACATGGCGTCATGCGATGGATGGTCACGTGCCAAGTGGATCCGGAATCCGGGAATCTTTGTTGTCCACGGTCTTGGAACTACGGGCAAACACCTACTGTGAGCAAATGGTGAGCCAGACTCGGTAAAGTGTTGTTAGCCCGTGCCTGGCGCTAGTAAGCAGTTTTTACGGTTCAAGGCACCGGTGGCACATCACAGCTCAAGCAGTATCTCGACGCTCTCACCTTGTTTGCCCACCCCCATACACCCCCCGCATTGGAAGTTTGTTATTATGGGTCAATTTTTGCCGTATTTGCATTACGAATAACCCTGGATTGTTTGTTGGGGAGCCAGTTAGAGCCTTTCCACATATGGTGACGAATTAGTGCGAATTAGGAGGACTCGGATTGGTCCGGACCGCAGTTCCAGGCTCGAGGTCTAATTCGGCGCGGCGAATTAGAATGAATTAGCGGTGAATTAGTCGGGACGGGGTTTCCACATTCAGTTCCGATCCAACGGCGGCGAACAAGTTCCCGCCTTTTTGTGTGCATCATGGCACGTGCTTGACCCTACTTAAAGTGAAAACTGCACCCCGTCGCCCAGCATTACACGCCATAACCATCTGGCATCGCTGTGATTTTAAGCCTTGCAATGGCTGAGCCGCCGCCTCCGGCGCTGATGTTTAAGACGCAAGAAGATGTTCTTGAGGCCGAGGTGCGCGGCCAGATCACAGCGGCCTATGCCATACATTGGATTAGGCGCCTTAACGAACTGAGTCGAGGGAAGCGAGGAGGGGACGCGATGAGCGCCATCTAAGCAGTTGCTTGTCATGTCTATACGCCCGGGCATCTCATGATCTGTCTACCATGCACGCATTTTCCTTGGATGAATCGAACAGCTTTTGACATTTTAATGGCGACAATGAAGTCCGGCCACGACAATATAGCGCTGCTCAGAGCTTCGTTGCCGAGAAAGGTTTAAGAGGTGCTTTTTCCGGGCAGATAATGTAACTCTGCCTAGACCCCGGTAGCTTTCAGCACGCGCATATTGCTTGAGGTAAGCGAGCCACGACGCCTGCAGGTGCTCCTGCCGAGGTGGAGACCTCCGAGAGCACGTGGATTAGGCTCATGCGTCACAGCAGCATCGACCTTCATTCTCCTGGTGTACGTGGAAGGTCACTTTTCAGGATTAACATATCTGAATGTTGATTGCCTGTTCATTTTCCGTCAATTGAGCAGCGATTGAAACCATGAGCCATGCAAGTGTAAGGTGCAGAATTCAGTTGATGAACCCAAGCAGGTAATGTGCAAAATAGATGAACCCAAGTAATATGTGCAGATGTTTCGTCCCACTGGCTGTGTGCTATTGCATGAACCGTGTAGGCCCTTGGCGTGTACTCACTTGCTGCAACCGTGCCCACAGCTGCTTGTCAATACACGCGGCAGGCACAACGACTTTTGCCGCGAGGTGAAACATTTAACTCCCCCACACCTTGCATTTTTCACTCTTTCTTTTCCCTATCCATCCTACCCCCCAGCACACACACACGCCCACATACATACACATGCACATAAATGTTCACACACACATGCACACACGCACGCATACACACATGCACACATACACACATGCACACACGCACACATGCACACATGCACACACGCACACACGCACACATACACACATGCACACATACACACTTGCACACACGCACACATGCACACACGCACACATGCACACATACACACATGCACACACGCACACATGCACACATGCACACACGCACGCATACACACATGCACACATACACACATGCACACACGCACGCATACACACATGCACACATGCACACACGCACACACGCACACACGCACACACGCACACTCGCACACTCGCACACTCGCACACACGCACACACACACACACACACACACACACACACACACACGCACACACGCACACACGCACACACATGCACACTGTGACATACACATGTATGCACACAATATCACACACATGCACACACCCACGTGCGCACATGCACGCTAACACATGCACACAAACATGTGCACACACCCACGAGCACACGTGCACATGCATACAAATGCACACAAACACAGGCCGACTTGCACACATGCGCCACACACATCAATCCATCACCAATAAACGGGTTGCTTGGACCCAACGACCTTCTTACTCGCCTGTCCACCCAATGTTCTGCCCATCCTCCTGCCTGCCCGCCTGCAAGTCTGCCACCCGCCTATCTGCCCACCCATCTGTCAACCTGCCTGCCTGCCTGCTTGTGTGCATGCCTGCGGGCCTGCATGTGCACCTGCGCCCATGCACCTATTATGCCCCCATGGCACATACATGCAGCCTAGCTAGTTGAGTGTCTCTAGGCACGCGCACATGGGTGGCTACATGGGCATTTGCCTGTGTCTTGGGCTGGGGCGTTGGGCTGATTAGTTCAAGAGTGGGCGGGAAGACGGTGGTATAATTGGGTGGGTAGGGACGGAGTGGATGGATGATTGGGGGGGTTGGATGCGGGTGGGACTCAAGTTAGTGTTAAGTCCAATGTTGCCTATAGCATCAACAAAAATAAGCGAGAAAGCAGCCTAAATTCAAGGAGCCTACTTTTTGTAACATGTGCCAAACTGCAATTAATGGTTGCAGGCTCACAAGCTGCCAGATTCATAACGCACATGGAATGAATTGCATGGTTACAGGACAAGCGTGTGGTTGGAAATCTTAAAATGCCTGGCAACGTCTCTTTCATGTGCCCACTGAGAACCGCTGTTCTTCGACACAAGAAGGCTTTGGCAAGCAACGAGCTTCGGCCAGGGCCTTCATTTCAAGGAACCGTGTGTAAAGCAAGAACTCAGGATTTACAAACAGAAACTATACCTAACTTTGCGACCTTCATGCAGTATGTCATGTGCATGGCTATGTAGTATGTGCCAACAATCACAACGAAAACGTGCGAAATTGCAAACATTGCCATGGAAGGGCAGGAGCCACGCACGCAGCAAATTAAAACGGTTCGTGAACCAGTCTGTCGGGCATAGAGACAGCAAAGTCTGGCCAGCAATAATGCAGTGCGATGCGAGACAAACTCGGTAAATATGGGCAGGCAGGCGCAGCTCGTCCTCAGCAGTGCTATCTAACGTGACGGCGCCTTATTTCCGCGTGCACGGTGCCGAACATGGCACTGGCCTGATTCCAGTTGCAGCAACGCCAGATGCCTTCCCGTCATAGAGCAGAGGCTTCACGTACGTCGCCATCGTTGGCTACCAATCGCTATGCTTCCCGTGATAATGCACTACGCGTCCGAACAAAATGTCGAGAAAGCAAACAATCTACACGCGAGAGAACTGGGCTGATAGCTTTTCAGTACTGGTTTTACCGTGCCTTCAAATTCCATTAGCTTACTTAACCATGGCTGACTAATTTTAGCTAACGCGATCAACATACACACTACACGATCAAAGGAATCACGGGTCATGTGAAATGTTGCACGGAAGTCCGCGTCCGTCATGACACCCCCTCGCTTTGCTGATTCCCAAAATCCACGTCCTGCGGCCCTATCATATGCCCACGGGCGACCGGGCTGCCACCCGCCTCGTCGGTCGTCTGGCTTGTCGTCCATTGCCATCCCCATCATCACTTGTGTGGCGGTTGCCATGTATTCCGCCTCGCGAGCCGCATTTTCCTGAATAATGCGTATCGCGGCCTGCTTCCTGCGTAGCTGCAGGTAGCGCACCAGCACGATGAGAAATATAACTATTAGTCTCGCGATCATGGCTACGCACTTTCATCCACTAACGCGCGGCAGCGATGGTGGCCGCACTGTCTTCCCGGCGTGCACGTGTTCCCCGCCCTTTTCACGTCGTGTTCCCCGCCCTTTTCGTGCATCGACCAAAAAAAAAAAATTAATTCTGACTGGAACTGGCCGGAACTGCTTTTTTCGAGTTCCAGGAGTTCCACCCCAGTTCCGGTCGAATTAGCGGTTAATTAGAATTACATTTCTAATTGGACGGCCCAATGTGGAAACCTCTAGTTCCGGAACCGACTGAATTAGGACCCTAACTCCCCGGAACTGACGAATGTGGAAAGGGCCTTAGAGTCCCGGGTTTTTATTATTTAATTAAAACCTTTTGTTTGTTTGTTTGTCCTGCAGCCGTTCAAGGCACGTGGGTACTTATTTAATTAAATTTCTTTTGTTTGTTTGGTAGATATGGTACACGCCGTCCCCAACCCGGCCCGGCGGCCCCCCTTTCGGCGGCCACAGGCTATAATCACTAGTCAGTGGAGGTCTCAGGTCAGTGATACCCTATTTAATTGCTCAAGGCCCATAAGTATCGCAGATGAGTAGTACATCTTACATGTACATCTGTAGACACGCTCAGGCCTCAGCCTCTACAGAGTACCGACCGACGTGCCCTGCCGAGGCAGTAGAGCGTGGATTGCTGGATGCAAAAGCGGTTCACTTGGTTCGCGCCTCACCCCGCGCTCGGCCTGAGTCTCGCGGTTTTTTTTCGATTTTCACGATATTTCATGTTCCCCGCCTGTCCAAGGTATTTTCGAGGGTTTTATGTACTTTTATATAATATAAAGTGTTTGTTTGTTTTCTCACAGGGCGACGACCCCGTGCCCACATGAGTTAATTAATTAATTTTGTTTGTTTGTTTGTTGAGTCCAGTCCTCAGCCCCCGGAGTTAATTAATTAATTTTCTTTTGTTTTTTTTATGGTTTTCAGCCAGAACATTTTCCAGAAGCTAATTATTTAGTTAGAACTTCCAATGCGGGGGGTGTAAGGCAGGACCAACCGTTGGATCCACTATTAATAACCCTGTCGGTACGCCGGCGCGGGAATAACGGCGCGGGAATAACGAACAAACTCAACTCAACTCAACTCAACAACGCAGCAGTGCGCTGACTGCGCTCCACGGCTAGTCATGGGGCGTGCTACAGAATTACTATGTGCCTCGGTCAGTTATGTCAAGCATCGCAAAACCACGTGCCCCCCAATTTAGCTCCATAGAGGAAAGATGGAAAACGGACATGGTTCTTGCAACATTTTGATTACTGCCAATTTCCCCCGTAGAGGTCCTCCTTGCTAGCCTAGCGATGCCGTCTGTGCTGGAAAGCACGCTTGTTCATGCCAGGTTGGCAGATTATCGTACAAGTGGCGAGAATGGCGTTCCCCAGGCCGAGTTTTAGTATAATTAATGGGAAATGCAGGGAAATACCGGGCAATAGGCGAAATCCACGCGTTTTTTTTGCAAGTAGGTGGTAGTTTTGTTGTGTCTTGTTAGCTCTTGAGGAAGAAAATGGAGTTCCCAGCTCCTGCCCGGCCTGCCGTGTCGACCATGTTGCCGAAAGTGGTTGACCCGGATACATTGGTAAGCATGGGATAGATAAGATTGTATACCCCTCTCTGATCGTTTGTCTTTCCTTAGCATTCAACTGCTAGGTACTGGCGCAACGATTTGAAGCGCCGTGTGATGCTGGGCGACGTCCGATGTTTGCAGGTCAATCCGCTACCACAACCCTATCGCATGATCGATAAGATGGTTGGCTGGTTGATGGAGTTGGCGTACGAGAAGATTTCGACCAATGAGGCAAAAGCTGCAGAGCGTGAAAAGTTCAAACACAAGGCTAAAGTAAGCTGCATCAGGGTGGTCCATGGCATCGGCAATTCTAACTTAGTTGTTGCCTATTTAGTGAACCACACATAGCTCTCGTGTGTTGTTTAGTACCAGGGGCGAGGCTTGAGAAACACGTGGTCACCCAACGCCTTTGATCCTGCTCATATGTTTCCAGAGAATGCGTGTTTTGAAGGTATCGATTTAGCTTGTAGCGTGGCATGGCTTTACTCGGCTAAGCCCACAAAATTGCTCGTCAGCATCGTGCTGGGCATCGATCATGGCTGGAAGGCACCTTCTCAAACAGACTGTACCCCATGACTAGCCCTGTTGAATGATTGCACGTCGATGTGTGACGAGGAAGTTTATCTGTGATTGAAGGAGCAAGTTGTGGGGTTGCAGTGGCCTGAAAGGACACGTGTGTGTGGTTTGCTTCCTGTGCTTGCGGCGGAATGAATATATTCTAGTATAATGATAATACTATACTACTAGTAGCATGATAATAATATACTTCTAGTTGTATAATGCCTGTGCATCCATTAAATAATGTGTTAGCAACCAATACAGGACAGCACAGTAAGTACCCCTACAGTAGCTACCCTACAGTACTACAGTAATACTGCAATACAAGTACCGCCCCTAGGATCAAAGGGGCACGCCCAGCAAATGCCTGCAGAAAGCATCTGGTGTGGGAGGCTACCGGCTGCTCTAGTCCTCTCCCCATGCATGTGTGTGGCTAAAATTATCAACCCGTTCCCCTGCGTCCTGCCCAGACACGCGAGGTACCCGATGCGAGTTCATGAGTCACCGAAACGACCAAACCCCTAACGGCCGTCACATCTGCCTCCATATCGGCAAATGTTCCGGCCACGGTCCGGACCAAACCCCTAACGGTCGTCACATCTGCCTCCATATCGGCAAATGTTCCGGCCACGGTCCCGACCAAACCCCTAACGGCCGTCACATCTGCCTCCATATCGGCAAATGTTCCCGCCACGGTCCCCAGTCTTACGAAACCAGTAGCTCTGGATCTCTATCCACATTCCACCCCGCCACAACCCACCGCCGCCAGGCTGCCGTGAATAGGGAATCCAGTCCTCCTTAGGTTCTCCCATTGTGACCTTTCTTTGGTCGAACCTGATCTAGTTGGGTATTTCTCTTCCTTCTCTCACATATGGCATCAACTTTCTCTGCGTGGGTCTCAAGATAACATCGCCTGGTACGACTGGTGCCAGAGCATCACAATCCCACCCATTTTTTGTGCCTCTTAATGGCCTCTTCCTCGTTGCCTCCCTGAGTGACCTCGTACCCCTCCTCGTCGTTCACGTCACCCCTTTACCTTTGACATTTTCCCCTTTGCCTCCATGGCAGGTTTCCCCTTGGTTTGATTTCGTTCTCCCTTTTTGCCTCGATGGTAATTCATCCTTTCGCTGTATGGCGGCTCCCCCATCGCACCTGTAGCCTCTTTCCGTCTGGCCAGGAGACCTTATGCGACCTGCTGCCCGACGCTACGCCTCGATGCCACCTTGCGGAACCCTTGGTCACATGGCATTCCGTACCTTGCCTCAATGGCATAAGCATGCCGTTTTATCCTGTCCATGTCTGTGTTTTCTTACAGGCATACCAGCCTTCGCCTCGGCGGCGCAAATCTCCTGCTCTTTGTTCTATTTGTCTTTTCTGATGACGTCCAAACCGTTGCCTGGATGGCACCGCACACGTTCGTTTTGGTGCTCGGCCCCCCACACACACACACCACCACCACCAGGGCTTCCCGCCCACGCTCGTGCAAGCCAACCTGGGCGACATCACCTGCGTGGCGGCGGCCCACGACGGGTCCCACGTTTTTGCCGGCAACGGTCACGGCCAGCTGCTCGTCATCCACGCAGCCACCGGGTCCGTCGTCGTCCGATCTGATGTCCATCCAGACGCGGTCTGTTCCCTCGACGTCGTTGCACTGCCTTGCAAGGAAGACGGGGGAGCCTATGACAGGAGCACGGCCAAGCAGGGAGGCCATGCTGGGGGCGCGGGGGCGGAGGGGGTAGTAGAGGGCGGCGCGCGAGGCGAGGTGATCCTGCTTGCATCTGCGTCACAGAGCCTGCTCTGTGTGTATGAAGGTAGGCGACACTCTCTGGCTGACAGGGGGACTCTATCTGATCGGTCACTCTATCTGGTTGGTGGGGGACTCTATCTGATCGGTCACTCTATCTGATCGGTCACTCTATCCGGTTGGTGGGGGACTCTATCTGATCGGTCACTCCATCTGATCGGTCACTCTATCTGGTCCGTAGGGGACTCTATCTGATCGGTTGCAAGTTTTCCTTCTGCAGCCTCTCCTGGGTCCTCAAATTGGTTGAAGGCTTCACGAGGGCCACCCCTTCACAGGGGGTCCATTGGCCTGGACCTAGAAGGATGCTAGGCAAGCGCTCGCATGTGGATGGCATGGTCTCCCCTCGATCATATACCATCGATTCATATATCTTGAAGTCATGGTAGTTTGAATTCAGGGGGGGTTATTGCTGCCTACCATGTCATATCATACTTATGCTTCCGTGGGTGCTGTCGGGCATGTTTCCTATCTGCGCGGCTGTGCTATCTCATTGTTGGGAGTACATGTCAATAGTCCCTAGTTTCTCGGGACCTGCCAGGCTGCAGCCATTCCTCATGACCGGAACTTGTGGCTCACCGTTGCGATGCTTCCTTTTCCCACCCCGATGATTCGCCTTGATGGGGGGTGGGTGAGGTACGACAGTATAACCCCATCCGTGATGAAACACCACCCTTGACGTGTCATTTCGTGAGGCCAAGTGGTGTTAGACGTGCCACCCGTTATCATAGCGTAATCATCATGCATGGCATAGCGTAACCATCAGGCACAAGATGATATA
Organism: Mesostigma viride; assembly: GCA_009746045.1. Lineage (NCBI taxonomy): Eukaryota > Viridiplantae > Streptophyta > Mesostigmatophyceae > Mesostigmatales > Mesostigmataceae > Mesostigma > Mesostigma viride. Next base: position 3,065,874 of record RPFO01000104.1, on the reverse strand, counting down.
GCTTGCTCATCCCTTCACGAATTCCAAACCAAAAGTCGGTTGTCTGCGTAGTCCACAGCAAATACCATTCTTTCATCATGCCGTTCCTGTACTCACCCGTACATATCTTGCTCAGTATGTATGCCGCCTTATTCTTGTGCTCTGCTTCATCTTACATCGCTGCGCCACCGCATTGAAGCGCTCTGCTGTATGTAGCATCACGCATCTCTGCCCCCCACCTCGCTATGACAGCCCCTTGCCACCTTGCCCCCTTGCCTCCTTGCCCCCCTGAGCCCCCCTCACACACATGCACACACCTTGCATACGCACACACTTACCTGTCTCTCCCCCCCCAACAGTCGACTTTGCGGCGGCCCTGTTGCGGCTGGTAGCATCCTGCGCCGCGCCCTTTGCGCCGCCGCCCCCCGCCCCGCCAGAGGCCGGGGGCGACAAGAAAAAGCCCCCAAAGGACGCCACCCCTGCGTCCACCGGGGCCCCGGCCGACAAGAAAAAGGGTGCCGGGGGTGCTGGAAAAGACGCCCCCGCCGCACCACCCCCAGCCCCGCCCCCACCCCCTTGCTTCCCGCTGCCCTCATCACTCATCATGTCCCCGGATGCCCGCTTCCTCGCGCTTGGCATGAGCGACGGCGCGCTGGCGGTGCTCTCGCTGCCCTACCCGTGCAGCCCGCTGCTGCTGCTGCCCAACTGGCGGGGAGGCGGCACTGAGGTGAGCGGCGGAACACCCCCTTGCGTGACCCAGCACATTGGGGTCGCCTTGGAAGCCAATTAATTAGAAGTATTACTGTAGACTGTTATAGGCCCTGGTTGCTGATGGATGCCCTACTTTGAGCTCATTGGCTTGGGCGGCCTGGCTTGGGCTCATGGCTGTTACAGTTCGACACGGATTGTTTCCTGGCGGTGAAAAGTAATGATAGTAGTATTTCAACATTTTTTAAATCCACCCCCCTATAGGGGTTGCCTTGCGAAGCAGTAGCTTCTGTAGTAGACCCATTGGTCACTATACTGGTCACTACAGTGCTTGGGCGGTTGCCTTGCGAAGCTGTAGTCGGTGGTTGGTTGTTCTAAACAGACTGTCTGAATATCAAGAGCACCCTTGGTCATCGACCAGCGTACATGAGGCCTTGAGTTGGATGCTTTGGTTTCATTGGTAGAAACAGATAGTTTGCCTGGGTTCCATCGTTGTAAACAGACCGGCTGCTCAGGTTCTTGGAGCGAATCGAGCCTATCTGCAGGGTGGCGTGCCCACTTGGTTGGTATGGTACTAATGTACCCTCATTTTCCTAGCATCTGTACCCTGACAGTCAATGACGGTGAGAATTCGCTGTGCTCTTTTATTCTCGTGCCGTGCTCTATTACTCCCGAGCCCTACTATACCCTTTTACTCCCATGCCATACTCTTCTACTCCGCCTGCTATCTCTCACCCCTGCAGGGGCTGAAATTGAACCCAACAAATACCGGTGCTAAACTATCCGCAACTAACACAGCCATCCTTGTCCTCCCCGTGATAACTGCTGTCGCCCCCTTTCGCTTGCTTCCCTCTCCCTCCGGTGCTGCACATGCCCTGATGAATCATACATGGAGCAATCATCAATCATTTGTGCCCCGTCCAACTCCCTCACTAAACAGTGATGCCTGGTCCAAGCCCCCCCACTAAATCTATCACGTGTTCACCCCTGTGTGCCGTGGTCCACACGTCCTGCAATCTTCAACCCATCCGTGTTCCATCAACCCCCCCACTAAACCTAATCACAATATTTCGTCGTTCGCGGCCTGGCTCCTTGACACCCCCTCCCCCACCCCTCATAAGCCGTGTTCCTTGAACGCCCCGTGTGACTGGAACATTACCAAATTACTTCCAGTTTGCTTCCTACTACTTTGCTTCCTACTAATTACGTCCTAACTCCGCTTCCCGTGTGCACACCACCTGGCACAAGCCCTGGTCGACATCCTTCTTCTGTCGACCAAAGGCCCCTTCATTCCCCGCACTGATAGCCCCTCCTTTGCCTCCCTTCCCGTGCGCCACCTGGCAGAAGCCGGTTGTGGCGGGCATCGCGGGGCTGGACCCCAGCACGCCGGGCACGCTGGCTCCCGTGTTTACGCTGGCGTACGCAGAGGTGGCCACGCTGTTGCGTCTGGCACCAGCATCGCCGCCACCACCATCATCTTCAACCCCGTCAGCAGCAGGGGAAGCTGCACCAGCTGCCGCACCAGCGGGGGGTGGGGTAGGAGGTCTGGTCGCGGGCGGGGATGAGGGAGGAGCTTTGGCAGGCCCGCCCCTGGGTGCCCCTGGCATCCATTTCCAGCACGTGGCGACGCCGGAGAGTCGGCGGGACCGAGCGCGGGCGGTGCGTGGCCAAGATGTTATGATTGCTAGTATTAATGGAAAATTCAATTGATTAAACAGCCACTAGTGATAGGAGGCCAACATGCGCGTTATTTAAGGATCATAAAAATATAGCAGTATCGTCTGTTTGGTCTTCATGGCTTTGCTTGCTGCGGCCACTGGCCAGCGATTGTGCACGGGCCGCAGATAACTTATTTACTCTGGACTATTGTCATACTCTTTTGGCGCGTGCCGGCGTGCCCGTTTTCCCTCTGTACATCTTTCTAATACAAGCGTCGAAGCCGCCCACTCCTAGCAATGTTGTAATGGGATTTGTGTCGTGTACAGGTAGGGACACGTGGGTCTTTCTTGATGACACCTGCCCGTGACGTTTCCGGGCGGACACGCGATTGTTGCTCAAGGTAATCAGTAACGACATCGGTCCCTTGGCCAAGTCCTCTTTCCTGTACATACTACAAATCATGCCTTTGTGGGCTGTTTCAGGTGCTTTCTTTCCAAAAGGGTTTTCTCCGACATCTTGTTTTTCGCCGACATTTGCTTCGGACAATTGCCTGTGACGTGTGGCACCTCCTCACGCCAGGCGGGCGTGCTGGCGGTCCCCCGCACCACCACGGGCCTATACTGCTGGCACTCGGCGTCCTGCAAGCTGGTGCTGCTACACCTGGTGTCTGCGCTGGAGGCGGGGGACGCGGCCATCCTGCCGCAGAGAGAGGCGGGAAACGCAGCGCCCCCGGAGGCAGCCAAGTAAGTTGTGTTAGAATTATGCACTACGATAACAGAAAGTTACTAACGGAAAGTTACCAGTAATCATGTTAGAATGATGACATTTCCTGTTCCACGCATCTGTTTCACTGTCTTGTGTTCGGTCTTCTATATTACGCCCCGGTTTTATCCTCCTCTTTCTATTATTGTTATTGTTGTGCCATGGCTCTCCTGTCTTGTCAGGAGCTTGGCGCAGACTTGCCACCAGAAACCCGGAAATCTCCAAGCTCCAAGCCGCCCCTACCCCCTTCCACCTACCCTTCCATCCCCCATCCCTCACGTTTGAATCTACCAGTCCACATTGACACTTGGTACCTTGCGTTTCACACCAAGTCCAAGCGGATGAATCCGGCGGCAACTGGAACCACATCTCTACTGCCAAGGAAAAGCAAGCAAGTTCAAACTGATAATCACACGCAAAACAAAAATCGGTTTTCTCTGAGTTTAATTAACTCTTAGTTTATTTAACGCATGCGGGAAAGATAGGGCCGCTATGCCTTGGCCTGCATGTGGAAGGCCGTCTGCGACATGGGCTGACAAATTTGATCTGTACAAAGGGTTTCATGTTCGCCTGATTTTTCCTTGGATGACCCAGTTGTTTATAAGGGTCGGTGGCTATTAATTAGTGGTCCGAGAAAATTAATTGTAGGTTTTATACGACTTGCTTGCAAAGATTCGTATTTGGTTGCACCGGCTGAGATTAGCTGGGGACTTCTAGGGTCAGCTGGTTGCTTAACGAATCTTTGACTGATTTGGTTTCGTTAGTGAGTTGTGATTAATTATTGTATAGTGGATTCGAACCGGCCCAAGGGGTCGATGGGTGAGTTTTATGTTTGTCAGTCTTGGGAACCTTGTACAACTACCTGTACGGGTAACGCACTAGCCTGGGGGTGCGTGGCCACGTTGTTTGTTGTGGCGTTTTCAGCACTGTTCAGGCCGGCGTGTGACGCATGCCGGTGTTACTTAATTTAGGATGATGTCAGCTTGTGTGTCGGCGGACCATGCCTTTAGCAAGCTAGGCTGGCAATGATCCGCAATTGTTTCTTTCCCCTCCCTCCCACCCTGGAGGCTTCTTGCTTCTGCGTGCGGATTGAGAAGCCTTAAGCCCACTGTTAACTGCTGCATTTGTGGCAGGGCTCCACTTATTGTATTCAGTCAAATGCTGGTCTTCTTGGGAGCTTAGAGATCTTACAAATATTTAAAAGGATAAAAATGCGAGAGGAGGAACAACGCCATATCTTGGATGGTCACAAGCCAACCCCTTCATAGGGGTTTGCTTTGCAAAGCCATATGAGCGGGAGGGGCGTTGCCCCTTAATAGTCAGGTAACCAGGTTCCAACTAGCCGAGTGGGAGGGCGTGGCCCCCACACATGCTGCTGTTGTTATGCTGGCTAGGGAGGTGCCAAGGTTGACAAGTTGGTCTCACGAAATAACAAGTTGTTTCAGCTAATCTTGGCACTGGCTTGTCTGAATGCGTGCATACTGCTGTTGTATTGCTGGCAGGGGCAGCGCCAAGGCTGACAAATCAGCAAAACCGGAGGGTGAAAAACCCAGAGATGCTCCCCGGGCACCCCAGTGGAGCTCAGGTGACCAGGGGGCAGGGGGGGGTCAAGCACATACACACACATGTATTTCAGTAGAACATTCCTGCATACATGTCTTTATAGCACTTGGCATATCGGACTGGGCGCTTTGTGGCCCTGCAAGATGAGTGCAAGGTCTTCTTAAAGATTGATTATTCAAAAGTTACTTCAATTATATAGAAACACTTTGACCCGTGGTGGACTCACGGGGCGTTGTAGTGCCGTCAATCCCTGTGTGTTGCACAAAATTCCAAAAATGTTGCCCACCGACCACCAAACTCCATTATTCTAGCATGTTTGGAAGCCTCATGCGCTGCTTTCCACGTGATTGTGCTGCATGCCCGGGTTCCCTGTATTGCCCGCGTTCCTTCCCCCCACCTCTACAGCCAAAGAGTGCTGGGCGTCCCCCGGCTGCGTGCGCGAGTGGCTGCTTCCGTACCCCATCACGTCATCCGCCGCCACGGACACGTGCGCAAAGCTCGCGTTCGGTCTGGCCGACGGCACCGTTCTGGTCCGCGACAACACGCTGGGTGGGTTGTAGCTGCGGATTTGCAAGCCAACCCCTTAATTAAAAGATTCATGAAGTGCACCGTTCTGGTCCGCGACAACACGCTGGGTAGGTGGTAGGGGGGAGGGGGGCCCACGACAACACACTGGATGGGTTGCAGGGGGGAGGGGGGTCCGCGACAACACGTTGGGTGGGTTGCAGGGGGGAGGGGGGTCCACGACAACACGCTGGGTGGGTTGCAGGGGGGAGGGGGGTCCACGACAACACGCTGGATGGGTTGTAGGGGCTAAGGGGCGAGGAACGGAGGAGGGAGAATTTAGGAAGTGGACCCGGGAGCATATTGGGCTGAGATTCGTGGATGGCGATTGTGCTCGTTTGCGACAACATGCTGGGCGGATGGAGGGCAGGGGGGGTTCCAGGAGGGAATATTGAGGGAAGGAGTACAAGGAAACAACTTATGCCGACATTAATTGCTCTGCACTTGTGCAACGCGCTGAGTAGCTAGTGTGGGGGGCTCAGGTACGGGGTGGCTGGCCGAATCCAATCAGGCGCTGATGCCATTGTTGATGAATGGGAAGGGTATCAGATAAAGATGCTGGGTGTGGGGGCGCTGGGGGGTGGGAGCAGGTGCAGGCATTAAGTGGGAGAGACAAAACCAGGATTAGGTATAGGCCTCAGTCGTACTGTGTAGTTCTACTCAGTAGCATAAATCCTAGTGCGGACACCGCGCCGTAAGCATATTCGCTGCGCCGGTATCTCGTGAACGGCATCTAGTGTCGCGCCGAGGAATCTCGGATTACATTAAGCAAGTCCGATGCAGGATGATAAGTGAATGAGTAATAAATGCAAAGTGGCGGCGGACGAGGTAGCCGCCTGCGTGTTTCTCTGCGTGGCACCAAAGCACTTGTCTGTCAACGGAAGCGTTGACATCCCAAACGCATTATTGCAACTTGTACTCAAGAGCACAACATTTTTCAAAATGTTCCGGACGGGCCTGGCAACGCCGTCGTACAAAAAGAACGAAATCAAAGTGACGAATCTTGGAGCCCTGGGCTCGAAGGGCACATTCCGCAAGCCCTCCAAAAGCGAGGTCCAGAGGAATCTTAATGCGGACCTCGCCAAGCAGGATCCAACCCTAGCATTGGCGGACACTGCGGTGTGAGAGGAGGAAACTGCACCCGCAGCTTCTCTTGTTGTGGAGCAGCCAAATGGCTCACCGGCGCCAAGAATCACCAACGTCGAGGCTGGGCTGCGAAACGCAAGCCTGGACCGAGCAGCAAGAATTTTATGGATGAAAGAAGAGAAGTTGATTGAGGACAGGATTCCTGCCCCAATTCCGGCGGCACCCTAGCCGTCGGCAAAGGTCAAGGAACAGTTCATTCTGAACTGTGCACATCACTATATTCTTTGGTACGAAGGAAGTCGAGCTTGCGGGTGCGCGCATAAGTATCGTCCTTCCTCTCAGACAACTACCCTAGTCCTTCCACGGCGTTGGATCGCCATGCGTCTAGGCATAGTTGTCTCACTTCGCATAAGGATCCGCCAGAAAGTCAATCAGCGACTGCGAATCCGTGAAGATGGCGGTATCGACCTGTGGAATGACACGGCAAAGCTTCACACACCACCGAATAACCGCATGGAAATACATCAACTCCTCAGTAGTCTCGCAGAAGGCACGAGCCTCTGCAGTGTCACTACCCGCATACCCCCGCCGATGTAAGCGAGAAAAACACGCAAAGGGTGAGGGGTAAGATTCAGGGACATGGACAGTGGCAGAATTACTCAAAAGCACCACAGCGCGCAACGCCCACGGAGCTCAGAGATGTTAGCACTATCCAAACTGCTATCACAATACGCGGACAAGTGAAGAGGCGGCTCATATTCCACCCCATGTAAGACCAACCCAGGGGAGGCAGAAACGTGCTTACACATGACATTGCGGGAAAGAGAGCACATCAAGTCATCTGGCAACCGAGCAAGATCCGCCAAGTCAGGGGAAACTGTAGAGACCAGCCCGTTCAGCTTACCCCGCAGAGAACCACACTCAGCAGGCTGAGTATACTGACCAGGAAGGGATGACATCTGAGTGATGAGCTCCTGAACATAGTCCCCCGCAGCACGCAGCGTCATCACATATCTGCCGGAGGCATCCTTGTTGAGCATAGTGTCGACGCCCCAGAACTTGACATACTTGTCCAAGACACGGCGAATGACCTTGCCGACCTGGAAGTGCTGAGCAACAGTGGCACAAAACCAGTCTAGCCACGTTTGGGGCCCATGCAGTCCACATCATCGACATGAATGAACACAAAAACTGGCTGCCCCTCCTATGATCCAACAAATAGAGATGGGTCCATGTCATGATAGTACATGTGCATCACATCGAGCAAAAGACGCTCAAGGCAAAGGCGCCAAATGCGAGGACCGGTCACAGTACCATCAACACCCTTCAAGAGACGGAGCAACTTCTTGCCCATGATAGGCTGCCACAAGGGAGGACAGCGCACATACAAGCGGGTCGTGCCAGCCCTCACATTCTCAGCGAGCTTGGGATCACCATTCAAAAAGGCTTTGCTGAAGTCCATGAGGGCTGACTCATACGCAAGTCCCTTGTTGAGCTGGCCTAGGCAGAAGGACAGGACCATGCGCCAATTCTCCTTGATCAACCCAGGTGCGGAGATGGCATTGTCCGGAAAATCACTAGTACCTGCAAATTCTAGGACCACCGTGCGAACAAAAGGCACCCTAGTTGTTGTGTCAGGCACCAACGTAAGTTCCCAAGTCCACTTGTGGCGCAAAAGGCGAGCACCACTTGGCTCTTCATCAACCGGTTCAACAGCACGGTATGCAAGCCACCTTTCACCTGACGCAATAATGGCCTTAGTCCACCATTTAGCCCCTCCTCCATTTGACACTCCACGTCAGCATCATGGTGAGAGATAGGGCTTTGGGTAGCTACATCATGACGTTTAATGCCAAGACTAGCCAAGCTAGGACGTTTAGGAAGCAACAACTGAGTTACCAACGGCACATCACTCTCACGTTCATAGTTCACGTTCCGAATATTGCCTATGACAGCAACAAGTTGGCAGTCAGACATGACAGCATAGTCCTCAAGAGGCAGATCAGCATGCCCCTCGCGCCGCAAGCAGGTGGAGTTTACCCAGACATCCTCCCGCGCAAAGAAGTTCTGACCAAGTATTGGTGGACCACCATACCCTTCCACCACGCAAAACTCAACTAGCACCCCCATCACATTGACATCAATGACATCAAGGACAGGGAACTTCGTTGAGCCAGCAAAAATCAGTCACCCACTCCCAGTGCACTGAGGGTCTCCCAGGATTGTAGTGCAGGGATGAGACGATGGAGGTTCTCGCCTGCGTATCTACCAACATCCTCATACCATGCTGATCACCCAGGGTACCAAATGCGGATACCATCGCTGCCTTGACGGGATTTTGCAAAGCGTCTGTAGGAGGTTTACGCATCAACCTTTCTACAGTAAGGGTAAGAAATCCCTTACGGCTTGGGCGCTCAAGACACGACTCGCCCTGAGTACTATCCCTACCAACGCATGGATCCTCCCGACCAACGCCAGAAGGGGGGAGGTGAGGCAAGCTGTCGCGCAAGCTCTCTGCCTGTTCTACCCCTAGGGTGTGTAAGTGGTGTGCTACCACAGCAACATCATCATCATCATAGTCCCCACTCTGCAACTCCAACTCAGCTTCCCCACTAGGCGCGCTAGTACCACTGTCCCCTGCATTGCCACATACAGGAGCCGAAGAGGAAGGAGGAGTCACAGTGCTAGAGAGCCTGCTAGGGTCGGAGTACAACTCCAACACTCTAGACCAAGCCTCCACATCACGCATGTAGGGCTTCACCCTATTCCAAGCCATAGTGACCTCAGTGCCCTCATAGTCCACCACGCATTTACGCATAGCAGCATCACAAGAAATGACCTTGGCTGGACCAAGCCACCTGCCACGCTTACCCAGGGTACCTTCCTTGTGCAGCCAAACATCATGCCCCACACTGGGCTCATAAGGCCCACGTCGCCTATCCAAATGGACAAGGTGCTGAAAACGGGATGCTAAGTGGTCTTTGTACACATCCACCACCACATCGTGATATTGGCCAAACTGCAAACCCTCGGCAGTCACCAACACCCCATCTTGTGTCGACATCAACAGGCGGTTGTTCAAACTTCGACACACGCCAAGTGCTCACAAGAGCCGACTAGAGAGTTCACTGTGTGGCATGTGGTCCCCACGTCGGGTAGCAAGCAGCTTAAACTCCTGTACCGCTCTCTCCGCTATCCCTTGGGACTCGTGGTCGTCACGCCCGACTGTTCCCACAAACTCATACCCCGTTTCCTTGGCAGCCCACTTGAGTTGCTGATCAAACTGCATCCCTGTAACCATGCTAAACATGGAGTCCAACAGGTCTATCCCCTCAAGGAGGTCCCCAACATGCTGTGACTTGAGTAGGACAAGGGATACAAAATGGGAAGATCTGTCCATTCCCAGCAAGTAGATAGCCTGGTCCTTGAACAAAATGTCACACACCAAGTGACCACGCTGAAGGGTAGGGTGTTTGCCATGCCTACGTGCACGCTTAGGCGCAGTGGACTGACACTGGTGACAACCACTGTACATGGGCTGTACCGTGCTAGCCAAAGTAATCCCCGGTGCCAATGCTCGTGCAAAGCGGAGGGCGTGGGTCCCATGGCCTAACACATGATGCAAGCGTGCAGCAACAGCAGTCAAGGAAAGGACTTCACCTGGTGTGGCCAGTGACCCCCCATCGTCACGGTCGGCGTGCATTAGTCCAGCTTGCACAGTACCAGCATTACCGGTCATTGGGGTTTCGTGGTCCCGCGTCGCCGCAGGCGTAACAGTGTCTGTGCACAAACCGCTACGCAACCCAGCAGCAATGCACGCAGCAGAATTGTTATCTACACAACCACCAAGCTCATTACATGCAGCTAGATCAGTGGTAAACATATCATCGTCCCAACATGGGCTGTCTTGTTGCAGGGGCAGGCACGTGAGTGTTAGCAGGTGTGGCCTGGGTGTTCCCGTGCCTCTGCCATTTGTTCCACTTGTGCCATTTCTTGGGCCGCATGTTGCCAGCCGGCTTGGCGGGCGCTTCTTGCCCTGCGGAACGCGTGTGTGCTTGCAGTCCTTGGCGAAGTGCCCTGGCGGATGGCAAGCGCCGCACAGCCGCACATTCGGACCAGCCTTCGTGTTGGCTGGGCAATCCGACCACACATGCCCGGTGCCCTGGCATCGGCCACACTTTTTCTTCACCTGAACCGTGAGTTCTTGCTATGGGCGCTGCAGCAGAGGAAAGAGGATTTAGAAATGCCCGCTGCCACCAATGCCTTGGCGGCAGCTGGCACAACGACACAGTTGCGGATGATCTGAAAAGCCTCGGCCCTATTGGCTCGCTTGTCGACAGTCAGTGTTCCCGACATGCCCTGAAGGGTGGACGCAGACAAGCTACCAGACATGATGCCCTTGGACAGAAACATCACAACAGAGAATGCATCCCCTGGCGAGCATGACGGCAAAGCCAGCTTCTGCTCGTAGTCGAGCGTCGCCTGGCTGATGTCGACCTTACGGTTGAGGTCAAACTTGAGGATGGTGACTGCATCTGCGACGAGGCGCATGAGCCCTGTCTTCAGCAGGTTCTTCTCGAGACTGGCCATGAATTCTTCCCAGCTACGGTCCTCTTTGTAGGCTGTTTCGATCAGGTCGGATACTACCTTGCAACCCTCGGTGGCCAGCCGATTGCGCCTCAGCAATTCGATAGGCTTGGCGACCATGCCTTGGACATCACTTTGCCACTTGCGCAGGTTCAAAATGAGTTGCTCCTTCACCTTCTCCGACGGCTCAGGAGCCGCCGGAATTGGAGCAGGAATCCTCTCCTCGATAACCTTCTGTTCTTTCATCCAGAGGATTCTGGCTGCCCGGTCCAGGCTTGCGTAGCGCAGCCCAGCCTCACAGACGTTGGTGATTCTCGTCTGTGATCCATTTGGCAGCTCCACGGCACGGGGACCTGCAGGTGCAGTTTCCTCCGCCGCAGTGTCCACCACTGCGGGGCTAGGATCCTGCTTGGCAAACTCCTCATTCAGATGCCTCTGAATCTCGCTTTTGGAGGGCTTGCGGAGTGTGCCCTTCGAGCCTGGGGCTCCGAGATTCGGCAGCTTGATTTTGTCTTTTTTGTACGACGGCGTTGCCAGGCCCGTCCCGAACATTTTTGAAAATGTTCTTTCTTGAGTACAAGTTGCAAGAATGTGTTTGGGATCTCAACGTTTTTTATCGAGAGGCAAGTGCTTTGGTGCCACGCAGAGAAACACGCAGGCGGCTACCTCGTCCGCCGTCACGTTGCATTTATTTCTCATTGACTTATCATCATGCATTGGACTTGCTTAACATAGTCCGAGATTCCTCGGCGCAACGCTAGATGCCGTTCACAAGATACCGGCGCAGCGAAGATGCTTACGGCGCGGCGTCCACACTAGGATTTGATGGTACTGAGTAGAACTACACAGTACACATGCATGGTCCGGAAAATCACTAGTACCTGAAAATTCTAGGACCACCGTGCGAACAAAAGGCACCCTAGTTGTTGTGTCAGGCACCAACGTAAGTTCCCAAGTCCACTTGTGGCGCAAAAGGCGAGCACCATTTGGCACTTCATCAACCGGTTCAACAGCACGGTATGCAAGCCACCTTTCACCTGACGCAATAATGGCCTTAGTCCACCCATCTAGCCCCTCCTCCGTTTGACACTCCACGTCAGCATCATGGTGAGAGATAGGGCTTTGGGTAGCTACATCATGACGTTTAATGCCAAGACTAGCCCAGCTAGGACGTTTAGGAAGCAACAACTGAGTTACCAACGGCACATCACTCTCACGTTCATAGTTCATGTTCCGAATATTGCCTATGACAGCAACAAGTTGGCAGTCAGACATGACAGCATAGTCCTCAAGAGGCAGATCAGCATGCCCCTCGCGCCGCAAGCAGGTGGAGTTTACCCAGACATCCTCCCGCGCAAAGAAGTTCTGACCAAGTATTGGTGGACCACCATACCCTTCCACCTCGCAAAACTCAACTAGCACCCCCATCACATTGACATCAATGACACAAAGGACAGGGAACTTCGTTGAGCCAGCAAAAATCAGTCACCCACTCCCAGTGCACTGAGGGTCTCACAGGATTGTAGTGCAGGGATGAGACGATGGAGGTTCTCGCCTGCGTATCTACCAACATCCTCATACCATGGTGATCACCCAGGGTACCAAATGCGGATACCATCGCTGCCTTCACGGGATTTTGCAAAGCGTCTGTAGGAGGTTTACGCATCAACCTTTCTACAGTAAGGGTAAGAAATCCCTTACGGCTTGGGCGCTCAAGACACGACTCGCCCTGAGTACTATCCCTACCAACGCATGGATCCTCCCGACCAACGCCAGAAGGGGGGAGGTGAGGCAAGCTGTCGCGCAAGCTCTCTGCCTGTTCTACCCCTAGGGTGTGTAAGTGGTGTGCTACCACAGCAACATCATCATCATCATAGTCCCCACTCTGCAACTCCAACTCAGCTTCCCCACTAGGCGCGCTAGTACCACTGTCCCCTGCATTGCCACATACAGGAGCCGAAGAGGAAGGAGGAGTCACAGTGCTAGAGAGCCTGCTAGGGTCGGAGTACAACTCCAACACTCTAGACCAAGCCTCCACATCACGCATGTAGGGCTTCACCCTATTCCAAGCCATAGTGACCTCAGTGCCCTCATAGTCCACCACGCATTTACGCATAGCAGCATCACAAGAAATGACCTTGGCTGGACCAAGCCACCTGCCACGCTTACCCAGGGTACCTTCCTTGTGCAGCCAAACATCATGCCCCACACTGGGCTCATAAGGCCCACGTCGCCTATCCAAATGGACAAGGTGCTGAAAACGGGATGCTAAGTGGTCTTTGTACACATCCACCACCACATCGTGATATTGGCCAAACTGCAAACCCTCGGCAGTCACCAACACCCCATCTTGTGTCGACATCAACAGGCGGTTGTTCAAACTTCGACACACGCCAAGTGCTCACAAGAGCCGACTAGAGAGTTCACTGTGTGGCATGTGGTCCCCACGTCGGGTAGCAAGCAGCTTAAACTCCTGTACCGCTCTCTCCGCTATCCCTTGGGACTCGTGGTCGTCACGCCCGACTGTTCCCACAAACTCATACCCCGTTTCCTTGGCAGCCCACTTGAGTTGCTGATCAAACTGCATCCCTGTAACCATGCTAAACATGGAGTCCAACAGGTCTATCCCCTCAAGGAGGTCCCCAACATGCTGTGACTTGAGTAGGACAAGGGATACAAAATGGGAAGATCTGTCCATTCCCAGCAAGTAGATAGCCTGGTCCTTGAACAAAATGTCACACACCAAGTGACCACGCTGAAGGGTAGGGTGTTTGCCATGCCTACGTGCACGCTTAGGCGCAGTGGACTGACACTGGTGACAACCACTGTACATGGGCTGTACCGTGCTAGCCAAAGTAATCCCCGGTGCCAATGCTCGTGCAAAGCGGAGGGCGTGGGTCCCATGGCCTAACACATGATGCAAGCGTGCAGCAACAGCAGTCAAGGAAAGGACTTCACCTGGTGTGGCCAGTGACCCCCCATCGTCACGGTCGGCGTGCATTAGTCCAGCTTGCACAGTACCAGCATTACCGGTCATTGGGGTTTCGTGGTCCCGCGTCGCCGCAGGCGTAACAGTGTCTGTGCACAAACCGCTACGCAACCCAGCAGCAATGCACGCAGCAGAATTGTTATCTACACAACCACCAAGCTCATTACATGCAGCTAGATCAGTGGTAAACATATCATCGTCCCAACATGGGCTGTCTTGTTGCAGGGGCAGGCACGTGAGTGTTAGCAGGTGTGGCCTGGGTGTTCCCGTGCCTCTGCCATTTGTTCCACTTGTGCCATTTCTTGGGCCGCATGTTGCCAGCCGGCTTGGGCGGGCGCTTCTTGCCCTGCGGAACGCGTGTGTGCTTGCAGTCCTTGGCGAAGTGCCCTGGCGGATGGCAAGCGCCGCACAGCCGCACATTCGGACCAGCCTTCGTGTTGGCTGGGCAATCCGACCACACATGCCCGGTGCCCTGGCATCGGCCACACTTTTTCTTCACCTGAACCGTGAGTTCTTGCTATGGGCGCTGCAGCAGAGGAAAGAGGATTTAGAAATGCCCGCTGCCACCAATGCCTTGGCGGCAGCTGGCACAACGACACAGTTGCGGATGATCTGAAAAGCCTCGGCCCTATTGGCTCGCTTGTCGACAGTCAGTGTTCCCGACATGCCCTGAAGGGTGGACGCAGACAAGCTACCAGACATGATGCCCTTGGACAGAAACATCACAACAGAGAATGCATCCCCTGGCGAGCATGACGGCAAAGCCAGCTTCTGCTCGTAGTCGAGCGTCGCCTGGCTGATGTCGACCTTACGGTTGAGGTCAAACTTGAGGATGGTGACTGCATCTGCGACGAGGCGCATGAGCCCTGTCTTCAGCAGGTTCTTCTCGAGACTGGCCATGAATTCTTCCCAGCTACGGTCCTCTTTGTAGGCTGTTTCGATCAGGTCGGATACTACCTTGCAACCCTCGGTGGCCAGCCGATTGCGCCTCAGCAATTCGATAGGCTTGGCGACCATGCCTTGGACATCACTTTGCCACTTGCGCAGGTTCAAAATGAGTTGCTCCTTCACCTTCTCCGACGGCTCAGGAGCCGCCGGAATTGGAGCAGGAATCCTCTCCTCGATAACCTTCTGTTCTTTCATCCAGAGGATTCTGGCTGCCCGGTCCAGGCTTGCGTAGCGCAGCCCAGCCTCACAGACGTTGGTGATTCTCGTCTGTGATCCATTTGGCAGCTCCACGGCACGGGGACCTGCAGGTGCAGTTTCCTCCGCCGCAGTGTCCACCACTGCGGGGCTAGGATCCTGCTTGGCAAACTCCTCATTCAGATGCCTCTGAATCTCGCTTTTGGAGGGCTTGCGGAGTGTGCCCTTCGAGCCTGGGGCTCCGAGATTCGGCAGCTTGATTTTGTCTTTTTTGTACGACGGCGTTGCCAGGCCCGTCCCGAACATTTTTGAAAATGTTCTTTCTTGAGTACAAGTTGCAAGAATGTGTTTGGGATCTCAACGTTTTTTATCGAGAGGCAAGTGCTTTGGTGCCACGCAGAGAAACACGCAGGCGGCTACCTCGTCCGCCGTCACGTTGCATTTATTTCTCATTGACTTATCATCATGCATTGGACTTGCTTAACATAGTCCGAGATTCCTCGGCGCAACGCTAGATGCCGTTCACAAGATACCGGCGCAGCGAAGATGCTTACGGCGCGGCGTCCACACTAGGATTTGATGGTACTGAGTAGAACTACACAGTACACATGCATGGTCCGGAAAATCACTAGTACCTGAAAATTCTAGGACCACCGTGCGAACAAAAGGCACCCTAGTTGTTGTGTCAGGCACCAACGTAAGTTCCCAAGTCCACTTGTGGCGCAAAAGGCGAGCACCATTTGGCACTTCATCAACCGGTTCAACAGCACGGTATGCAAGCCACCTTTCACCTGACGCAATAATGGCCTTAGTCCACCCATCTAGCCCCTCCTCCGTTTGACACTCCACGTCAGCATCATGGTGAGAGATAGGGCTTTGGGTAGCTACATCATGACGTTTAATGCCAAGACTAGCCCAGCTAGGACGTTTAGGAAGCAACAACTGAGTTACCAACGGCACATCACTCTCACGTTCATAGTTCATGTTCCGAATATTGCCTATGACAGCAACAAGTTGGCAGTCAGACATGACAGCATAGTCCTCAAGAGGCAGATCAGCATGCCCCTCGCGCCGCAAGCAGGTGGAGTTTACCCAGACATCCTCCCGCGCAAAGAAGTTCTGACCAAGTATTGGTGGACCACCATACCCTTCCACCTCGCAAAACTCAACTAGCACCCCCATCACATTGACATCAATGACACAAAGGACAGGGAACTTCGTTGAGCCAGCAAAAATCAGTCACCCACTCCCAGTGCACTGAGGGTCTCACAGGATTGTAGTGCAGGGATGAGACGATGGAGGTTCTCGCCTGCGTATCTACCAACATCCTCATACCATGGTGATCACCCAGGGTACCAAATGCGGATACCATCGCTGCCTTCACGGGATTTTGCAAAGCGTCTGTAGGAGGTTTACGCATCAACCTTTCTACAGTAAGGGTAAGAAATCCCTTACGGCTTGGGCGCTCAAGACACGACTCGCCCTGAGTACTATCCCTACCAACGCATGGATCCTCCCGACCAACGCCAGAAGGGGGGAGGTGAGGCAAGCTGTCGCGCAAGCTCTCTGCCTGTTCTACCCCTAGGGTGTGTAAGTGGTGTGCTACCACAGCAACATCATCATCATCATAGTCCCCACTCTGCAACTCCAACTCAGCTTCCCCACTAGGCGCGCTAGTACCACTGTCCCCTGCATTGCCACATACAGGAGCCGAAGAGGAAGGAGGAGTCACAGTGCTAGAGAGCCTGCTAGGGTCGGAGTACAACTCCAACACTCTAGACCAAGCCTCCACATCACGCATGTAGGGCTTCACCCTATTCCAAGCCATAGTGACCTCAGTGCCCTCATAGTCCACCACGCATTTACGCATAGCAGCATCACAAGAAATGACCTTGGCTGGACCAAGCCACCTGCCACGCTTACCCAGGGTACCTTCCTTGTGCAGCCAAACATCATGCCCCACACTGGGCTCATAAGGCCCACGTCGCCTATCCAAATGGACAAGGTGCTGAAAACGGGATGCTAAGTGGTCTTTGTACACATCCACCACCACATCGTGATATTGGCCAAACTGCAAACCCTCGGCAGTCACCAACACCCCATCTTGTGTCGACATCAACAGGCGGTTGTTCAAACTTCGACACACGCCAAGTGCTCACAAGAGCCGACTAGAGAGTTCACTGTGTGGCATGTGGTCCCCACGTCGGGTAGCAAGCAGCTTAAACTCCTGTACCGCTCTCTCCGCTATCCCTTGGGACTCGTGGTCGTCACGCCCGACTGTTCCCACAAACTCATACCCCGTTTCCTTGGCAGCCCACTTGAGTTGCTGATCAAACTGCATCCCTGTAACCATGCTAAACATGGAGTCCAACAGGTCTATCCCCTCAAGGAGGTCCCCAACATGCTGTGACTTGAGTAGGACAAGGGATACAAAATGGGAAGATCTGTCCATTCCCAGCAAGTAGATAGCCTGGTCCTTGAACAAAATGTCACACACCAAGTGACCACGCTGAAGGGTAGGGTGTTTGCCATGCCTACGTGCACGCTTAGGCGCAGTGGACTGACACTGGTGACAACCACTGTACATGGGCTGTACCGTGCTAGCCAAAGTAATCCCCGGTGCCAATGCTCGTGCAAAGCGGAGGGCGTGGGTCCCATGGCCTAACACATGATGCAAGCGTGCAGCAACAGCAGTCAAGGAAAGGACTTCACCTGGTGTGGCCAGTGACCCCCCATCGTCACGGTCGGCGTGCATTAGTCCAGCTTGCACAGTACCAGCATTACCGGTCATTGGGGTTTCGTGGTCCCGCGTCGCCGCAGGCGTAACAGTGTCTGTGCACAAACCGCTACGCAACCCAGCAGCAATGCACGCAGCAGAATTGTTATCTACACAACCACCAAGCTCATTACATGCAGCTAGATCAGTGGTAAACATATCATCGTCCCAACATGGGCTGTCTTGTTGCAGGGGCAGGCACGTGAGTGTTAGCAGGTGTGGCCTGGGTGTTCCCGTGCCTCTGCCATTTGTTCCACTTGTGCCATTTCTTGGGCCGCATGTTGCCAGCCGGCTTGGGCGGGCGCTTCTTGCCCTGCGGAACGCGTGTGTGCTTGCAGTCCTTGGCGAAGTGCCCTGGCGGATGGCAAGCGCCGCACAGCCGCACATTCGGACCAGCCTTCGTGTTGGCTGGGCAATCCGACCACACATGCCCGGTGCCCTGGCATCGGCCACACTTTTTCTTCACCTGAACCGTGAGTTCTTGCTATGGGCGCTGCAGCAGAGGAAAGAGGATTTAGAAATGCCCGCTGCCACCAATGCCTTGGCGGCAGCTGGCACAACGACACAGTTGCGGATGATCTGAAAAGCCTCGGCCCTATTGGCTCGCTTGTCGACAGTCAGTGTTCCCGACATGCCCTGAAGGGTGGACGCAGACAAGCTACCAGACATGATGCCCTTGGACAGAAACATCACAACAGAGAATGCATCCCCTGGCGAGCATGACGGCAAAGCCAGCTTCTGCTCGTAGTCGAGCGTCGCCTGGCTGATGTCGACCTTACGGTTGAGGTCAAACTTGAGGATGGTGACTGCATCTGCGACGAGGCGCATGAGCCCTGTCTTCAGCAGGTTCTTCTCGAGACTGGCCATGAATTCTTCCCAGCTACGGTCCTCTTTGTAGGCTGTTTCGATCAGGTCGGATACTACCTTGCAACCCTCGGTGGCCAGCCGATTGCGCCTCAGCAATTCGATAGGCTTGGCGACCATGCCTTGGACATCACTTTGCCACTTGCGCAGGTTCAAAATGAGTTGCTCCTTCACCTTCTCCGACGGCTCAGGAGCCGCCGGAATTGGAGCAGGAATCCTCTCCTCGATAACCTTCTGTTCTTTCATCCAGAGGATTCTGGCTGCCCGGTCCAGGCTTGCGTAGCGCAGCCCAGCCTCACAGACGTTGGTGATTCTCGTCTGTGATCCATTTGGCAGCTCCACGGCACGGGGACCTGCAGGTGCAGTTTCCTCCGCCGCAGTGTCCACCACTGCGGGGCTAGGATCCTGCTTGGCAAACTCCTCATTCAGATGCCTCTGAATCTCGCTTTTGGAGGGCTTGCGGAGTGTGCCCTTCGAGCCTGGGGCTCCGAGATTCGGCAGCTTGATTTTGTCTTTTTTGTACGACGGCGTTGCCAGGCCCGTCCCGAACATTTTTGAAAATGTTCTTTCTTGAGTACAAGTTGCAAGAATGTGTTTGGGATCTCAACGTTTTTTATCGAGAGGCAAGTGCTTTGGTGCCACGCAGAGAAACACGCAGGCGGCTACCTCGTCCGCCGTCACGTTGCATTTATTTCTCATTGACTTATCATCATGCATTGGACTTGCTTAACATAGTCCGAGATTCCTCGGCGCAACGCTAGATGCCGTTCACAAGATACCGGCGCAGCGAAGATGCTTACGGCGCGGCGTCCACACTAGGATTTGATGGTACTGAGTAGAACTACACAGTACACATGCATGGTCCGGAAAATCACTAGTACCTGAAAATTCTAGGACCACCGTGCGAACAAAAGGCACCCTAGTTGTTGTGTCAGGCACCAACGTAAGTTCCCAAGTCCACTTGTGGCGCAAAAGGCGAGCACCATTTGGCACTTCATCAACCGGTTCAACAGCACGGTATGCAAGCCACCTTTCACCTGACGCAATAATGGCCTTAGTCCACCCATCTAGCCCCTCCTCCGTTTGACACTCCACGTCAGCATCATGGTGAGAGATAGGGCTTTGGGTAGCTACATCATGACGTTTAATGCCAAGACTAGCCCAGCTAGGACGTTTAGGAAGCAACAACTGAGTTACCAACGGCACATCACTCTCACGTTCATAGTTCATGTTCCGAATATTGCCTATGACAGCAACAAGTTGGCAGTCAGACATGACAGCATAGTCCTCAAGAGGCAGATCAGCATGCCCCTCGCGCCGCAAGCAGGTGGAGTTTACCCAGACATCCTCCCGCGCAAAGAAGTTCTGACCAAGTATTGGTGGACCACCATACCCTTCCACCTCGCAAAACTCAACTAGCACCCCCATCACATTGACATCAATGACACAAAGGACAGGGAACTTCGTTGAGCCAGCAAAAATCAGTCACCCACTCCCAGTGCACTGAGGGTCTCACAGGATTGTAGTGCAGGGATGAGACGATGGAGGTTCTCGCCTGCGTATCTACCAACATCCTCATACCATGGTGATCACCCAGGGTACCAAATGCGGATACCATCGCTGCCTTCACGGGATTTTGCAAAGCGTCTGTAGGAGGTTTACGCATCAACCTTTCTACAGTAAGGGTAAGAAATCCCTTACGGCTTGGGCGCTCAAGACACGACTCGCCCTGAGTACTATCCCTACCAACGCATGGATCCTCCCGACCAACGCCAGAAGGGGGGAGGTGAGGCAAGCTGTCGCGCAAGCTCTCTGCCTGTTCTACCCCTAGGGTGTGTAAGTGGTGTGCTACCACAGCAACATCATCATCATCATAGTCCCCACTCTGCAACTCCAACTCAGCTTCCCCACTAGGCGCGCTAGTACCACTGTCCCCTGCATTGCCACATACAGGAGCCGAAGAGGAAGGAGGAGTCACAGTGCTAGAGAGCCTGCTAGGGTCGGAGTACAACTCCAACACTCTAGACCAAGCCTCCACATCACGCATGTAGGGCTTCACCCTATTCCAAGCCATAGTGACCTCAGTGCCCTCATAGTCCACCACGCATTTACGCATAGCAGCATCACAAGAAATGACCTTGGCTGGACCAAGCCACCTGCCACGCTTACCCAGGGTACCTTCCTTGTGCAGCCAAACATCATGCCCCACACTGGGCTCATAAGGCCCACGTCGCCTATCCAAATGGACAAGGTGCTGAAAACGGGATGCTAAGTGGTCTTTGTACACATCCACCACCACATCGTGATATTGGCCAAACTGCAAACCCTCGGCAGTCACCAACACCCCATCTTGTGTCGACATCAACAGGCGGTTGTTCAAACTTCGACACACGCCAAGTGCTCACAAGAGCCGACTAGAGAGTTCACTGTGTGGCATGTGGTCCCCACGTCGGGTAGCAAGCAGCTTAAACTCCTGTACCGCTCTCTCCGCTATCCCTTGGGACTCGTGGTCGTCACGCCCGACTGTTCCCACAAACTCATACCCCGTTTCCTTGGCAGCCCACTTGAGTTGCTGATCAAACTGCATCCCTGTAACCATGCTAAACATGGAGTCCAACAGGTCTATCCCCTCAAGGAGGTCCCCAACATGCTGTGACTTGAGTAGGACAAGGGATACAAAATGGGAAGATCTGTCCATTCCCAGCAAGTAGATAGCCTGGTCCTTGAACAAAATGTCACACACCAAGTGACCACGCTGAAGGGTAGGGTGTTTGCCATGCCTACGTGCACGCTTAGGCGCAGTGGACTGACACTGGTGACAACCACTGTACATGGGCTGTACCGTGCTAGCCAAAGTAATCCCCGGTGCCAATGCTCGTGCAAAGCGGAGGGCGTGGGTCCCATGGCCTAACACATGATGCAAGCGTGCAGCAACAGCAGTCAAGGAAAGGACTTCACCTGGTGTGGCCAGTGACCCCCCATCGTCACGGTCGGCGTGCATTAGTCCAGCTTGCACAGTACCAGCATTACCGGTCATTGGGGTTTCGTGGTCCCGCGTCGCCGCAGGCGTAACAGTGTCTGTGCACAAACCGCTACGCAACCCAGCAGCAATGCACGCAGCAGAATTGTTATCTACACAACCACCAAGCTCATTACATGCAGCTAGATCAGTGGTAAACATATCATCGTCCCAACATGGGCTGTCTTGTTGCAGGGGCAGGCACGTGAGTGTTAGCAGGTGTGGCCTGGGTGTTCCCGTGCCTCTGCCATTTGTTCCACTTGTGCCATTTCTTGGGCCGCATGTTGCCAGCCGGCTTGTGCGGGCGCTTCTTGCCCTGCGGAACGCGTGTGTGCTTGCAGTCCTTGGCGAAGTGCCCTGGCGGATGGCAAGCGCCGCACAGCCGCACATTCGGACCAGCCTTCGTGTTGGCTGGGCAATCCGACCACACATGCCCGGTGCCCTGGCATCGGCCACACTTTTTCTTCACCTGAACCGTGAGTTCTTGCTATGGGCGCTGCAGCAGAGGAAAGAGGATTTAGAAATGCCCGCTGCCACCAATGCCTTGGCGGCAGCTGGCACAACGACACAGTTGCGGATGATCTGAAAAGCCTCGGCCCTATTGGCTCGCTTGTCGACAGTCAGTGTTCCCGACATGCCCTGAAGGGTGGACGCAGACAAGCTACCAGACATGATGCCCTTGGACAGAAACATCACAACAGAGAATGCATCCCCTGGCGAGCATGACGGCAAAGCCAGCTTCTGCTCGTAGTCGAGCGTCGCCTGGCTGATGTCGACCTTACGGTTGAGGTCAAACTTGAGGATGGTGACTGCATCTGCGACGAGGCGCATGAGCCCTGTCTTCAGCAGGTTCTTCTCGAGACTGGCCATGAATTCTTCCCAGCTACGGTCCTCTTTGTAGGCTGTTTCGATCAGGTCGGATACTACCTTGCAACCCTCGGTGGCCAGCCGATTGCGCCTCAGCAATTCGATAGGCTTGGCGACCATGCCTTGGACATCACTTTGCCACTTGCGCAGGTTCAAAATGAGTTGCTCCTTCACCTTCTCCGACGGCTCAGGAGCCGCCGGAATTGGAGCAGGAATCCTCTCCTCGATAACCTTCTGTTCTTTCATCCAGAGGATTCTGGCTGCCCGGTCCAGGCTTGCGTCGCGCAGCCCAGCCTCACAGACGTTGGTGATTCTCGGCGCCGGTGAGCCATTTGGCAGCTCCACGGCACGGGTAGCTGCAGGTGCAGTTTCCTCCTCTCACACCGCAGTGTCCACCACTGCGGGGCTAGGATCCTGCTTGGCAAACTCCTCATTCAGATGCCTCTTGACCTCGCTTTTGGAGGGCTTGCGGAATGTGCCCTTCGAGCCCAGGGCTCCAAGATTCGTCACTTTGATTTTGTTTTTTTTTTGTACGACGGCGTTGCCAGGCCCGTCCGTAACATTTTGAAAAATGTTGCGTTCCTGAGTACAACTGCCTCCGTAGCCAAGGTCACAAAAGCAATTATCTTTTTGAAATATAATCTATTGGTGTGGAACATAATCTTTTGGTGTCAAAATCAACAGCAACCATGGTGGTGAATCAGCTTACTGAACCACTGTGTGACTGCCAGTGAAATGGACATCCCTGATTAAATCTAGTCACCCGACCCTCACCCAGCATTTGCTTTCTATAAACCTCCCCCGATGGTTGTATGGCAAGTATTGCCAGCTGCCTCTCCATCTCTCTTAATGGAAACATTTGCAAACGTTTGCATTAATACATAGCAAATGGAAAATATATCGCAAATCAATCCCCATGGCTTGATTGGCCATGGGACCATCTCCCTCTGACCCTCGTTTTTCTGTCCTGTGATCACCAGGCCTGGAGCAGGGATGAATGGACCTTTTTCCCCAGAAGCCGAACTTCTGACCATTCCGAAAGAATTTGCCACCCCCACGCCACCCCCGCTTTCTTGCCCATGTGTGGTCGCCAGGCCTTGATGAGGTCGTGCTCGAGCGCATGGCGGGCGGTGCTGCCGTGACGTCGCTGGCCTTCATGCCCGAGTCCACCAGCGTGCTTCTGGCAGGGTCCGCCCTGTCAGAGCTGCGGCTGCACGACCTGTTTACGGGCGCGCGCACCGAGCTCATGCCCGCCATCAACCCGAAGAAAGGCGTGCCCAAGTCGCTGGGGGGGGATGCGGAGGCGGCGCCGATCCGATGGGTCAAGTTCTCGCAGTTTGACCCCAGCCTGGTGAGGACTTTGGCGCCCGCGTGGTGTATGGTCTGTCATCAAGCAAGCAATGTTTATTTTTTATTTTTTTTTATTTTTTTTAACCATCGTGGATCGCGATGACTTAGCCTGGTGAGAACTTTGCGCCTGCGTGGTGTATGTTTTGTAATCGAACAAGCAGTCGCTTCTTTTGTTTTTGATCCAAGCGCTTTTGTTTTGGATGGCGATCATTTAGCCTGGTAAGAACAGTGGACTTGCGTGGTATTTATTCTGTCAGCAAACAAGCAGTCAGTTTCATGGATCCAAGCTAGATCGCGATTACTTTTTCTTCAGCCCGGTGAGAACAAATTACTTAGCCTATTCCTTGGGCCTGGTGGGAAAGAATTACTTGGCCTATTGCTTGGACCTGGTGGGAAAGAATTACTTGGCCTATTGCTTGGACCTGGTGGGAAAGAATTACTTGGCCTATTGCTTGGGCCTGGTGAGAACAGTTGGCTTGTGCAGTGGCCTATCAAAGAATCTTTCGGTGCAGTTTTCTATTGGAGCCACGTGAGCCCGGCATGCTGGTGGGGTGGTTGCTAGCATACAAAACTATTTGAGCATGTTTGATAAAGATAAAAATCATTTTCTGATGAGCTGGATATAGCAAGGCATGGCATCCATCCTCCCTCTCCTAAAATCCCTTCCTCTCTCGCTCCCCTCTCCCCCCTCTCCCCCCTCTCCCCCTCTCCCCCCTCTCCCCCCTCTCCCCCCTCTCCCCCTCTCCTCCCTCTCCCCCTCTCCCCCTCTCCCCCTCTCCCCCTCTCCCCCTCTCCCCCCTCTCCCCCCTCTCCCCCCTCTCCCCCTCTCCCCCTCTCCCCCTCTCCTCCCTCTCCTCCCTCTCCCCCTCTCCGCCCTCTCCCCCTCTCCCCCCTCTCCCCCTCTCCACCCTCTCCACCCTCTCCACCCTCTCCCCCTCTCCACCCTCTCCACCCTCTCCACCCTCTCCACCCTCTCCACCCTCTCCACCCTCTCCACCCTCTCCCCCTCTCCACCCTCTCCACCCTCTCCACCCTCTCCACCCTCTCCACCCTCTCCACCCTCTCCACCCTCTCCACCCTCTCCCCCCTCTCCCCCCTCTCCCCCTCTCCCCCTCTCCCCCTCTCCCCCTCTCCCCCTCTCGCCCCTCTCCCCCTCTCGCCCCTCTCGCCCCTCTCGCCCTCTCGCCCCTCTCGCCCCTCTCGCCCCTCTCCCCCTCTCCCCCTCTCCCCTCTCCCCCTCTCCCCTCTCCCCTCTCCCCCTCTCCCCCTCTCCCCTCTCCCCCTCCCCTCTCCCTCTCCCCCTCTCCCCCTCTCCCCCTCTCCCCTCTCCCCCTCTCCCCCCTCTCCCCCTCTCCCCCTCTCCCCCCTCTCCCCTCTCCCCCTCTCCCCCTCTCCCCCTTCTCCCCAAATCTCCCCACCCCCTCCCCTTCTCCATTCCCCGCCCCCCCCGCCTCCACCTTCTCCGTTTTCTCCCCCATCTCCCCCCTGTGCCCCCTTCTGGACCGCAGGCTGTCATCTGCCTCGAGGGCAGGAGACCTGCGGCGCCGGTGACGGATGCCAGCGGCACCCAGACCGATGCACCACCCGCTAGCGCCACCACGTCATCGCTGTCGTGCTCCCCCTCCCCCCTCGAGCCTCGTCTGCTCGTCATCGACTTGGACCTGCACTCGTCCGCGGGGGATTTGTTGCCGTCTCCCCCCCCGGATGCCAGCAATAGCGACAACAGCGATGACTTCAGCAACGACAATTCCAAGGCCAATGATGGTGGCGGTGGCGGGGGTGGTGGCGGTGGCGGGGGTGGCGGCCGCCAAGTCGCGTTTGCTCCCTCGGTGCAGCTGGGACCGTTTGAGACCAGCCTCCGCCACGCGTCCGAGATCCCACTGACCACCCTGCAGGCAATGAACAGCCTCTCCCTGCCCACCTCAACGTCCTCGTCAATCGTAGAGCTGATTGTGGCTGGCGCCGTCCGGCCAGGTGGCGGAGGCAGCGGTGGTGCTGGTGGCGCCGAGGGTGAGAGCAAGCCGGCCGGGGCGGCGACGACCGGAGTGGCTGCCGACATCCCCCCTAATCTGCCGACCGCCAGCTCGTTGCTTGCGTTTGACTTGGTGCAGATATCCAAGATGCTGCACCCGCCGCATGTGCCGCAGCCGGTGGCGCCCCGGCGCAGCCTGGTGGGTGGGAACTAAGTGTTGGTCGGTGCTACTGATGACTGACAGCATGCTGTTGCGTCACGCTGGGATTTATCAGACTCCGTGGTAAAAGGAAGTGACTGTTATAGCCACACGATATCAAGGAGACAACCAGCGCAGGCCAGACATCGGGAGAATCCGGACCAAATGATATAGCTATGTCATAGCTTAGCTGCTTTCTCAGCATATGCCGTTATCTAAACTTGCCTTACTACTAAAGAGTTCTGGATATAGATTGTCATTCTGTATTTCCTCATATTCAAGGCACGAATCGTACCGGTTTGTGCTCCCCCAAAGGCTCACGGTTAGTTCGTTTCTTGTCCGTCGGCTCCTTGGTGGGAGCACTCATGTGTGTGTCAATGCCGCCTCCATCTGTACAGCGTAATCATCCGGGCCTCCCTTTGTCGCATGCCCCTCGTCTGTGCCCCTTCCGTCTCTTACCGCCCTCTTTGTGCGCTCCAGCCAACATGACCGGAAGCTAACCCCAATATCATATTGAATAAGTCTATCCAGCCCTGAAAAGGGGTTCCTTGCAAAGCCGTAGTCCTGGTGGCCCACCGCTAGCCATGGTATGAAATAATTGGAATCCAGCCGCCTGAAATAATCGTTAGTCCACCCGCCTTAGGGGACGTTGCCATGCGAGGCCGTAGGCTGCGACGTCCCTGGAAGGTGGTGCCAACATGGCGCAGTAGGAAACATGCATCGCGCAGTGTAGGCTCGCTTCAGAGTGATGCTGCAGCATGAGACAGCATTTTGGAGTCCAACCCCCCAAGGCGGTTGTCTTGCGAAGCCGTAGGACCTCACTCTTGCGCACGACGGCACGGGATTCGCCATGATTCATGATTATGATTATATTCACATACATCAGGTGATTACGGTATTACGGCTTGTTCCTGTCAAGCTCTGCGTATTCATTTATTCGCTGCAGCACGAGAACCCGCTAGCGTTAGCACGAGAAACAGTATTATGGCTTGTTCCTCTTGTGCTCTGCACAACTCGCTTATCCAAGCCTACATGCCTCGCTCCCCATTTTCTCGTCCAGATGCTGGAGCGTATGCTGCAAGAGAAGGAGGGGGATGCCTTGCCGTCTTCACGCAGCCACACACAAGCGAGCCCCCACGCGCCCAAGGGTATGTTACCCCAGTACCCCTCGCATTGCACCCTGCCAATCATCCCACCACCACCCCTCACTTCACCCTCCTATGCCCCCCCCCCCCCCCCTCCCTGGTGTCATGAAGCGGCCTGCACACCATTTTTGTTTTTCATGACCCCCTGCTGGCTGGTCAGCCTAGCCTGGACTTCACAAGGTAGATAGAAGTACGCCTTCAAGGGGTACGATTCTGGAATTTGTGGTATTTGCTCTGCACCGTATTTTCCTGTACGTCGTACATAAGCCCGTATTGTGTCAAACGTCAGCACACTTTTCCCAGCCTGTTGATCCGGCGCATCACACCTGCAAAGGATGCTTGGACTTGGTATTGTAGTATGGTCACACCTCCAAAGGATGCTTGGACTTGGTATTGTAGTATGGTCACACCTCCAAAGGATGCTTGGACTTGGTATTGTAGTATGGTCACACCTCCAAAGGATGCTTGGACTTGGTATTGTACTATGGTCACACCTCCAAAGGATGCTTGGACTTGGTATTGTAGTATGGTCACACCTCCAAAGGATGCTTGGACTTGGTATTGTAGTATGGTCACACCTCCAAAGGATGCTTGGACTTGGTATTGTAGTATGGTCACACCTCCAAAGGATGCTTGGACTTGGTATTGTACTATGGTCACACCTCCAAAGGATGCTTGGACTTGGCATTGTAGTATGGTCACACCTCCAAAGGATGCTTGGACTTGGCATTGTAGTATGGTCACACCTCCAAAGGATGCTTGGACTTGGCATTGTAGTATGGTCACACCTCCAAAGGATGCTTGGACTTGGTATTGTAGTATGGTCACACCTCCAAAGGATGCTTGGACTTGGCATTGTAGTATGGTCACACCTCCAAAGGATGCTTGGACTTAACAGCATTCATTGGCCAACTGGACTTCTCAGGTAACCACAGGGAGGACGTGAATGCGGGCTGGCCTGGATAGTTATGTCTCGCATGCGGTCTCGTAAATATTTGTCTCGCTGATGTAGGCCTCATAAACTTGAAGGGCAGAGAAAAAGAGGGAGAGATCATAATTACTACACCCGGCTGAATATGGCTGGGTCATCTCAACGCCCTCAACCTATATTAGTGGCTGGATGGGATTCCCTCCATGGCCGAGGCAGACTGGAATTCATCTTGCTCTATAACAAAGTACCATAAGTCCCCATGGTAGCAATATACTAGCTCGATGCCTTATGATAGTGGCATAGTGGATGTATAGGGGTATAATGAACGTTACCTGCCTGCAACAAATTTCGGGGTGTGCTGAGCAACAAAGATTGCGCAAGCAATAAAGCTTGGCTATGTTTTTACATGAGATGAGACGCCTGTCTGTTTAGGGCTTAGGGAGTAGGGCGTGGGGTCTTGGACTTGCAGCCTAGTGCTTAGGGCTTACTGTCCTTTTGTAAATCAAGTGGTCTGACTTGGGCAGCCCACGCATCCTCTCACTGCCACTAACCCGCCATGCGGGGAATCCATGGCATTCCACCACCCAATATCCCGCCATCGTACACTGTACAGTGACCCTTTTGTTATTGTATACAGAAGCTATGTACTACACAGCAGTGTCCATATAGTGTAGATTCTCGTTCCGTTTTTCTTCCCATGCGAAATCGGTGTGAAAAACCTATTTCCTGAAGGTCATGTTCACTTTGCCCAACCTCCTCCCCCCTTACTGTTTTCCAGGCAAGCCCACCAAGACGCAGAGATTCGCGTCCCAGCTCGCCGCCACCGGAGGACGCGACAACAGCAACATCAACGCCGCCGATGCCAGCACCCAGCACGGCGACCTGACCATCCCTCCTCCCGCCTCTCTCCGCGCCGTCCGCGTGACCGCTCCCAACACCACGCTGCGCCAAACCGCCAACCCGACAGCTGCGCATCCGCAAGGGTCCTCGGGGACTGCGGCGCCCGGTGCTGGTCGTGGCGGCGATTTGTCCGCCCTCGGCTGCGTCCCACTCAGCCCGATGAGCCCGTTGATGACGCTGAACCGCGTGCGGTTCATGGGTGCGACGGGGTCGCCTGGCTCGCCCGGGGCGCCTCCCAGCAGGGGGGACGGGATGAGCCCGAGAAGTCTGTATCGGGGGGGAGGGGGGGGCGGGGAGTTCACGCCAAGGAGCGCGTTTAGTGGGGCGGGAGGGGGGGTGGACCGGGGTCGGCGTATGGGCCGTTCTCGCCTGGGAGCGTTGCATCGGGGCCGGTCTTGCTGGACGAAGGGCGCGGGCTGCTGTCGCGGATCTCGATGAATATCGCTAACAAGTGGGTGAAGGAACTTGCTCCAGTACCAACAGGGGGGGGTGGGGGGGATGCCACCTGGTTGCCACCTTGTTATATTGGATGCCACCTTTGCGAGCCTTTGTGAGTGTGAGGTGGTGGTATGCTGGGTGCCTTTCTGGGTGGTTGTGTGCGTCTTTGGAAAGGGTGCTGGTCACGTTCTCAAGAAAGTCACCCACGGTTTACACGTGCTGGTGGAGTCTCCGGTCTGGCTGGGGTCAACGCGATCAATAGGACACCTTGCATTTCGTGCTGCCTTCGCTGCTGGTGAGCTTTTGCGACACGCTGGTGAGGTGTTTTTCTCTTCAGCGCTCAACTATGGCTGTAGCAGGGCAGCATGGAAACTAGAGTCATATTTGATTATGCGACTAGGAGGTTGGTACTTGGTAGTCACAACCGAGCAGGTAGGTACAACCGAGCAGTGGGGCTTGATCCGACAGGCACGGCGCAAAGTGGACCATTAACACGCGTGCTGGATGATTCGATGGATTGGTGGATGGTCCTGTGGAATCCTGTGTAGTTCCAGGAGTTTGCAGATTGCATTCGTCCATATTTTCTGAGCCACAGATGCACACAGTCTGCCTGTATTTGCACCGCCAAGGTCATCGCATCCAAAGACAATGCTCACGGTTCATCCCTTTTTCATCATGCACCTAGATCTTCCTCTATATTATTTGTGCCTTCCAGGATGTGCTTCGATGGATACATTACACCACGTACCCCTTTTCACCTCCAATCAGTTTCAGGGCGTAAGCCATAGCAGAGTCATGAAAAAAGGCAAGCTTGCTGCTTGACCTTCCTGTCGTCCCATCGTAATGATTTCAGATCTGTGCTGCTGTTCAGGTCGCATGAAGGGCACCACAAAACTTATGTTGAAACTGTGGGCGGGTTACCTGTGTTTGCATTCCTTCCCTTCTTTTCGTCCATCTATCAGGAGAGGGGGACACGCTGCACGTGCGCGCCGCATCAAGAAGCGTCAAGACAACATCCTTCAGGCATTGATGGATAATGCCACCCAGCAAACGGCAGCCGGGGGGGTCAGGCGAAACCCCTGATGTAAATGTCTCTGTC
Organism: Mesostigma viride; assembly: GCA_009746045.1. Classification (NCBI taxonomy): domain Eukaryota; kingdom Viridiplantae; phylum Streptophyta; class Mesostigmatophyceae; order Mesostigmatales; family Mesostigmataceae; genus Mesostigma; species Mesostigma viride. Next base: position 3,035,274 of record RPFO01000104.1, on the reverse strand, counting down.
GTTTCAAGCTGGCCACCTTGTTGGCAGAACAATTGTTAATGGTATATAGAACTAGTGGCCGACTGTGAACTGAGCAGTTCCACATTATGGCCCCAATAATCAACCTGTAGACTCTATGATATTTGCCAAGCATTCTAGTGCAACTCAAGACAGCACTGCATAAGAGCCTGCATGTGCCTATACCGGCCTGTCACATACAGCTACTCTACTCATCAATCTCCAATGGAGGGCATGACATGTTGGATTGATGGCGGAGCAGCTAGCTATACCCAAAGAAACTCGAACGACCCGTCTTGCATGCATATGGTGAACCGTTAAAACTCGTGGGGCCGGTGGGGGTGGAAGCCTGGGGAGAGGTCCACTTTTCAGTGGTTGATCGACGTAGAGGTCCCCAACCCGCTCGGTAAACAGTGGACATACTTTCAGCTGCTGACTGCTAGCTGGTGGCGGAGGTAATTGATTATTAATTAATAAGCACGTGACTGCCTCACGTGGGTGCCAATACAGAGTAAAGGAACCTTCAACCCTCTACACAACGAGGAGGGAAGGCGCCTTAGCTAATCTCACTGCCGCAAGTGGGAAGGGGACAGAGCGCTTCTCTCCACTGTATGGTGCCGGGGCGCAACACTGTGGGTACAATTAATACAACCATGCAATACGTACCATAACGTAGGCTGATGCATATAGCTTATGCTACACGGTACGTGAGGTGGGCCGCTCAAGACGTCCGCTTTAATTAAGGCGCAAGCTGATGGAGGTATAATGGGCCCCAGGCCATAGGCCGCATATGTGATTTGGAGGCAGATAAGTTGTAAAGATCGATTAATTAATTAATTAATTGATTAATAGACACGTGACTGCGTCACGTGAGCATAAGTCCTCAGTGGGAGGGGAAAATGGGTTGGAATGGATGGTGTAAGCTATCTAGGTACTAGTTACAGGGGTGTGGGCACCTCGGCCCGAATCGCTATGAATGCCATACGCGGTCACACACGGAGCCCCTACAGACTTGGGGGTGGTCTCCTTCATCACTACTTGCCATCTATCCTTGCGTACCATCTGCCTCCATATTACAGACAAACCAGGAGGCTGCCCGGGTGTGAGCCCGTCACGTCTAGTGTAGCACATGTCCATGCCGAGTCTATCACAAAACGTCCACGTGAAGGTCGATAGGTGGCAGATAGTTATGGAAGGATATCAACCCCACACCGGTCGGTATGGCCAGCACGTGTGACCCAACTCGTCTGGACACCATAGCGATTTGGGCTGCGGTGCCCGCAATTTTGCATATAACTTGAAATCAGCTGGCTAGCTAGGTCCATCCCGATCCATATGTCCATCCCACTGAGGACTTTTGCTCACGTGACACAACTGGTCTATGTGTGAATTGGGTTTATCAAACCTGGGCACTCCCAGCCATTCCAGGCGCACGCGCAAGCTTGGCCATGGTCCGATCTACCTGCTCGGCCTCAACCACCGACACCATCGCCACCAAGCTCCAGGAGCTGGATGCCCAGCGCAAGGAGGCTGCACCGAGCGCGACCGCGCAGCAGCCGGGTGATTCTGTGTCGCTTTCCCATGCATGGACCTTGGGGAGGATGCGCCGAGTCTCTTGACGCTAAGCTGACAGGCACGCTCCTTACCCGCATGGGGCTCACCGGCCCCCGGTGTGGGGGGCAAGCGTGACATCGCACTGCGAGGGTACCGTCTGCCCCCCTTGCGGTCCCCGATCAAGAACATTTGATCCCCCGCCAGTGCTGCTCACCTTTGACTCCCGGCCCAGAGGATAAGGTGCGCTTCCTTGGGTAGCGCAAGACTCTGCACTCGGCCCCATTGTCGCTGGACAACGGCCTGACTCCCGCGCAGCAGCAGCAGCGTCGCGAGCTGTGGCCCACCTTCATCCGCCACAAGCAATCCCCCGAGAAGCAAAAAGTCGACTGACAGGGCGGGGAGACCTGCACATTAACAGCAAGCTATGGGTTCCACCCACGTGACCACAAGTGTTGTGACATGCAGGATCGATCCATGATCGATGTCTACACTAGGTTCCGATAGGGTTGCATGATGTCGATGTATTGCTGCATGGCCGGCCTAGCCACCTGCTGCATGGCCTTCGCAGCGCCGTGTATGGCTCAGCCTACAACCGGCTACCTTTAGATAGTAATTCAGCCAATATGCACCGCCGCATGTCTACCTGCACACTCAGTCTACAGTTTCATTGTGCCAGACAATGCCCCCGCCATATCACCACACACATTTCAGCATAATTTACAGCACCCACAGTTATGCCAGACTCTCCTCGCGAGTAGTTTAGAATGCAGCTGTGGCTTGCCTCCGCGGGCATGAGGGAAAGAGTTACATAGGTGTCGATCTCGGCCCGCTTTCGCAGTGTGCATGTGACATACAGGGATGAATTATTGTGCTCCCCAACGGGAGCGCGTGTTTAATTAATAACTTAATGAATACCACGTGCAGCGCCAATGCAGGGTAGAGCGTAGCAATGCATGCCTATAGCCTAACCAGTAGCCATGCAATCAGACGTACATCCGCCAGCTTAGCTGCATATATCTCGCCTAGCACCACCTGACTCAGTCATTGCTCGCGTCTCCTTTGTAATGCACCTCAGTGGGTCATACTGCCATAGTTTAATGTCACACGTCGGGTCATATACTTGCATCCACAGCCCGGATGCAGTCCTGATCGTTGGCGACCGGACGGGTCCGGTTGTGCACCCTGTGGCATGCGTGTGGCATGAGGGAGGGCATAGCAATAGCACAGCCAGTCATGCTGCGTCCATCGCTTCGCTCTGCTTGCTTGCCCATGCTCTCCTTTGTCCTGCTTTGCCCATGGATGCGGGTCTTATTATTGTGCCAACTTACCTAGTCACGTGCACCGCTCACGCACGGTGCACAACCAGCCATAGCCTTAGCTTAGTCCTTGTACAGCCATGCTACGTCCTGGCTATGATCAGATTATACTTGCCCACGCTCGATCCTTGTTATGCCATGCTCACATGGGTCTTATTGCACCTACAGATTGCCAGATCGATAGCGTGTCCGTTTAGCTAGCGTGCCCGAATCACAGCTGCGGCATGCCTGAGGCATGATGAAGGAGACTGGGGGTCTCTGCCCTTTCTCCTGTTGTGCACACACAGGGATTATAAGCACTTCGGTGCTCCGTGACTCCCCAACGGGAGCACGTGTTTAATTAATCAATCTTGTAACTAATTAATTAATTAATTATTGCACCCACCTAGAATTCGCCAGATCGTTTAATCGTATCCGGCCGATTGCTGCTGTGGCATGCCTCTGGCATGTAGGAAAGGTGGGGTCTCTCTCTGCCCCTTTTCCTGCTGTGCATAATACACTGCTACAGGGATCGATAAGAAGCACTACAGCAGTGCTCCGTGAGTCCATGACTCCCCAGCGGGAGCACGTGTTTTAAATAATTATTCATTCATTGATTCATTCATTCATTCATTCGTTCATTCATTCATTCATTCATTCATTCATTCATTCATTCATTCATTCATTCATTCATTCATTCATTCATTCATTCATTCATTCATTCATTCATTCATTCATTCATTCATTCATTCATTCATTCATTCATTCATTCATTCATTCATTCATTCATTCATTCATTCATTCATTCATTCATTCATTCATTCATTCATTCATTCATTCATTCATTCATTCATTCATTCATTCATTCATTCATTCATTCATTCATTCATTCATTCATTCATTCATTCATTCATTCATTCATTCATTCATTCATTCATTCATTCATTCATTCATTCATTCATTCATTCATTCATTCATTCATTCATTCATTCATTCATTCATTCATTCATTCATTCATTCATTCATTCATTCATTCATTCATTCATTCATTCATTCATTCATTCATTCATTCATTCATTCATTCATTCATTCATTCATTCATTCATTCATTCATTCATTCATTCATTCATTCATTCATTCATTCATTCATTCATTCATTCATTCATTCATTCATTCATTCATTCATTCATTCATTCATTCATGATGAAGGACGGGGGTGGTCTCTGCCCCCTTCACGCTGACAGTGCACACTCAGGGCCGGCGCTCTGCTGCTCTGTGACTCCCCAACGGGAGCCGGCACATGTTAATTATTAACGCACTATAAATTGATTGTGTACGCGTGATTTATAAAAGAAGGTGGTGGTGGTGGTGGTGGTGGTGGTGGTGGTGGTGGTGGTGGTGGTGGTGGTGGTGGTGGTGGTGGTGGTGGTGGTGGTGGTGGTGGTGGTGGTGGTGGTGGTGGTGGTGGTGGTGGTGGTGGTGGTGGTGGTGGTGGTGGTGGTGGTGGTGGTGGTGGTGGTGGTGGTGGTGGTGGTGGTGGTGGTGGTGGTGGTGGTGGTGGTGGTGGTGGTGGTGGTGGTGGTGGTGGTGGTGGTGGTGCTGCTGCTGCTGCTGCTGCTGCTGCTGCTGCTGCTGCTGCTGCTGCTGCTGCTGCTGCTGCTGCTGCTGCTGCTGCTGCTGCTGCTGCTGCTGCTGCTGCTGCTGCTGCTGCTGCTGCTGCTGCTGCTGCTGCTGCTGCTGCTGCTGCATGCTGCTGCCGCCGCCTAGGCATCAGGGGGCATGAGCTGTGCATATGATAACTCCATGCATGCGCATGTTGTGTATAATACTTCATGTCGCTGATGCATTAATTAATTAATCAAACAAAAGAAACACGTGCTCCCGTTGGGGATCGAGTCACGGAGTGCTCACCTAAGTGCTTTTAATCCCTTGAGAGTGCACAACGGGTAGGGGGGTAGAGAGCCCCCCCTTCCCTCACGCCACTGTCAGGCATGACACAGCTGTGCCCTAGGGTGCTCAATCAGACCCGTCTAACTAAACGATTAATTAATTAATTAATTAATTAATAGACACGTGACATACTGCGTCACGTGAGCATAAGTCCTCAGTGGGAGGGAAACATGGGATGGGATGGATGACCAGTATGAGCTATCTAGGTCCTAGTTACAGGGTTGTGGGCACCACTGTCGGCCCGAATCGCGCTATGAATGCCATTTATTCATCATCCTCGGAACGACTCGAAAACGCGGACAAGATAACGGCAGGCCCGAGCTACTAGTAACCATGGTCCGGATCCCGATTTCTGGCCTGCGCTGGTTGTCTCCTTGATATATACGCGGTCACACGCGGAGCCCACACAGACTTGTTGGGGGTGGTCTCCTTCATCACAAAACAACTTGCCATCTATCCTTGCGTACCATCTGCTTAGTCCATATTACAGACAAATAAACCAGGAGGCTGCCCGGGTGTGAGCCCGTCTCGTCTAGTAGCTGGGTAGCACATGTTCACTCATGCCTAGTCTATCACGGAACGTCCACGGGTGGCGGCCCTGCCGCGCGCGCGGCCTGGGGCACGCCAGGTGAGGATATAACGTACGTCCAGGCTGGGCGGGCTTGGTGCCACTGGGCTAGTCTATTTGATGTGTCTACCTGATCTGCATGTGCGGGCCAGGTGCCCGGATAGGCCCAGGCGCCTGACAGTGCCTAAAAATGTGGGAAACATAATAGGGCAAATCAGCGTACAAATCCTCCTTACTAATGTGCAGCAAACCAAAGGCCGGGGATGTTATTAAGGGCCGTAATTGCGCAGCATCTTGTTGGTGACGTTGCCGTCGAGTCGTTGCTCCAGCTCCTGTGTCAGTGTCCAGGTCTCGGCGCCGTATGTCAGTAAGGATCGTCAGAATGATCGACGACCTTGAAGAGGTCACGCTTGACGATCCGGGGTAGGGCGGGGTTGCTCCACCAGCGGCGGTGGTCATGGAGTTGCGCCGGCACGCCATGCCTATCCGTGTTGTCAGGTCCTCCTCGCTGCCAGTGGGGAAGCCAACTGCCGAGCAGCTTGAAGCGGCCGGCCTGAAGTAGGGTAGTTGACCTCGACGTCGTCTAAGAGGCGGAGTGGGGGCGGGGGCCCGGCCATGCCGAGAGCCATGCAGGGCCTGGGCGTTTTGGGCCGGGCTGATTTCTAGACCAACAGCCCAAGCCTCGAGCGCCAGGCAGTCCAGCCAAAGTTGCCGGGTAGACGCCGGCTTCTCCATGAGCGTGATATCGTCGGCATAAATGAGGTCAGCGAGTAAATTCTGCCTCAGTGTTCAGTGGTCGGCCCCCCTTCCCCAAGCTCGTTTGTGACCACTAGGCCAGGCCGGGGCACGGCCAGAAATGCTAGCATTATTAGTGGGCACATGCCTGGCGCATAACATAATCCACCACAATAATATATACAGGTACGGCGACAGGACGCAACCCTGCCAGACGCCGGTCTGCAGTGGACATGTCGGGGTGAAGCCGAGTTGAGTGCGCACCAAAGTGGTCGACCCCTCATGCATACAGCGTGCATGCAGATCGGACGGTAATCAGGGGAGTGGGGACGCGAGCGCGAGCAAGTACAGCCCATAGAGCGTCCCAGAGGACAGAATCAAAAGCCTTGATGAAGTCGACGAAGATCCGGCAGGATGGCGGGAAACTCACCAGGTTGCAAGAGAGCCGGATTTCCTCGAAGAGGCGGTGCGCGACGAAGATGGCCATGACGGTCGGTATTGCACCCAGGACAAAAGCCCATTGGACTCTCCCCAAGGTGACGGTCGAGAGCAGATCGAAGGCGTTTGAGGATCATACTGATGAATTACAACTAGAGTGCAGCGCTCTGGATGCAGACTCCGCAGTAGCGCTGGCAGGGTCGTCAGGGGAACCTTCAAGTTTTTGTACAGCATAATACGGTAGCTGTCCTGCCATTCAGGAATTGGCAGCGCGTTACTAAACGATATACTACGCGATCCGGGACATCCCCTGCATATTGCACCCCTGTGGGTGCAATATCTAATGTCCTGTGTGAACATTCCATTGTGATGGAGACGTTCACGAGCAAACAAGCAGTGCTATGCGCATGCCGGCTAGGCTGGCGGATGCCTGTTGGCTACGGCTGGTTAGGCTATGCATGGCTACGTTCTACCCTGCATTGGCATTGCGCTATGGGATGGCGATGTCAAGGTTGCGTCACCTGAGCATTGGTGCTAGGGGTTCTTGGGCTCAGGCGAGGCGCGTGACGATGGGTTTGCGGGTAATCAAGACGGCTGGGCGAGAACGATGGCGAGTGGGTTGTGCTGGGAGCCGGAAAGCTCTTTTTCCAGATCGCGTTTAGCTTTGGCGGGGTTGCGTGCATGAGCGCATGCTTGTGTACATATACCCTGTGTACCACCTGCACATGAAACTCTTCCACGTCGATATCGAAGTCACAGTACATTGTACACGCACAAATTTCCACTTCAGGCATGCCTGTGCATGCCATGACGCCCGGCACGGTGCGATCTATGTACGTAGTGGTTATGTACAGCATGGTTGGTTTTATTTTAATTTGCATGCGTGTTAAGGGCACACATGCAGCCACAGAGTAGAAGGCGAAGGCAGCTCACTGCCTGTCAGGTGACAAGGGAGCACACCATACTTTTTTACAGCTTTCATCCTACACCTCTGTCAAAATATATAAACAAATTCAAGGTTTTGGTTACAAAACTTCAATACATAATAACCTAAAGGCTACTGTACCAAAATAAAGATGGACACGTTGGCTATGGGCCGCCTACAAAAACAGTTCCCACAGTTCTGCCACCGCCGTCCTGAACAACCCACACGCCTGCTGCCAGGCTGGCAGGAAGATGGACAGAAGGCCCCTCCTTCGTGCCATCTCCGACTGCATTGCGCCAATCACCAGCAAGAGCAAAACGTATAGCACGATAATCGATGAGCAGGCAAAGCCTTCGTGCCTGTGCGTGCCTGGGACAACCCGGACACTCTGGGCTATCGTGTACCCTGCGTTCCCTTGTCCCCTGGGCAACATCGGGGCAACCCCTGGGACCTGAGGGATGGCATGCCCTCCCTGGTGGTCGGCCCTCCCACCACCCACTGAGGCAGCAGCACCTTCAGATGGCTCGCGTGACAGATTCGCTCCCTCCGCGGCAACTGGCAGCGCCTTCCTCTGGCGCAAGGATGCCTGCTCTTGATGGCCCACACAAGGCATGCCTGTTACCGGGCCACCCGACCCCTCCATGGATGGCTCAGGAACATGGCTAGCCTCCGCAGTGAGTGCCTCCTCCACGCTGCCCCTGCTCACTGATGAGCCTTGGAAGCCAGCAGTAGCCACGCTGGGGTCCTTCTGGCAACCGCCCCCGGCTATTTGGCTGCCGTCTGTCAACATGCCGCTGCCACCTGCCATGCTGCCATCCGTCAATACGGGGGTGTTGGCGCCGCTAGCATCTGGCACTAACAAGGCGGGTGCAGTGGCCCCCTGGTGATGAGCTGGCGCTGGCGCATCCCCGGCAGCCATCCACTGCGTCGAATATGGGCCGCTCGTGCCCGGCTGGGTATAATCTGTGGCACTTATGCCCAGCTGGGTATCCACTAACAGGCTGCCATTCGATAGGCTGCCAGAACCGCTGCCATCCGATAGGCCTCCTCTGTCCCTGTGTAACCCATGTCTTTGTGCGTTGTTTGATAACCCAGCGCCGTAGCCATTGCTCCGCAGGCAAAGGGAGATGCCGATATCACCATCAGCACCTGGTAATTGGCTGACTTGGCGCGTTGAGTCCACTTGGCACTCGCCGCCCGTGGCATGCTGCTGCGCCGCCGAGGGGAGACCTCCCTGCTGTTGGGCAAGATGGCCCCGCGGCCTACCCGCATGGCGTCGCCCATACCCCGGCGCACCCGTGTCCCCTGGGCCGTCGGGCTGAAGGGGAGGATCTGCCGGACAAGTGGGAGCCGGGCCACCAGAGACGGTCATCATGCCATTGAGGCCACTTGACGGGGTGACGACAGCATGAAGGCCACTGGTTGAGGCGACATGGTGATTAGTTGACTGGTCGCGAGTAAGGCCAGCCGTGGTAAAGCCAGTGGGCATGCCGATGGGGTTGCACCCATGAAAGCCATTCGATGCCGCGACGTCGCCGGCATTAACAAGATGATGATGGGTGGCATCAGCACTACCGGCATCGCGACCAGACAAGGTGACCGTGCCAGGATTATGACAGCACGTGGCATCAGCCCAGGAATCATCGGCCGGGGCTCGCACGCCATCGGCCGCTGGAACAAAAACCCTGCTGACGTTGTTGTTGTTGTTGTTACCAAGCTTGAAATCACCTTCTGTGCAGTGTGAGGCATCGTGACAGCTGCCGGTGGTCAGGACCTCGCTGGCGGTAAGGAGCACTTGAGAGCTCCCGGTGTCGCTGCGCACGTTGCTGGCATTGCTGAGTAAGCCGCCGATGTTTGTGCCATCACGGGTGTGGTCCTGCACGTTTTCTGTTGAAGCGTCCGCACGGGTGTAATTGCGCATGCTCCTCGTGAACGTGCCGGATGGCAGTGCTGGCTCCGCGTACACCAGCAGGTGGCGCAGCCGGATCAGGTCGCTGTTGGCCACCACCAGGTACGTGGGGGGCAGCTCGTCCTCTCCCTTGCGTAGCGAGTCGACGCGGACCGCTGGCGGATGCAACCAAGGCGGCAAGGTGATACGGTCGTGACGGAGGGACGGATACACGGGCAGACGCAACGACGCGCATTAGACAAAACGCATTAGCCAAGGGTGGGTGAACCCACCGTATGGGATGATCGGCGGGGGCTGCTGGCGGGCGGGACAACGGCCGAGGCAGCGACACGCAGGCACGTCATCGTGTTACGGACCACGTGATCTACCACTGGCATACGCAACACACGCACGGGCAGGTACGGCATTTTCATTATCCAAAGAGCGCTGCCTTGCGAAGCCGTAGTAACAGTTGTGGCGATGAAGATGTTGGCAGAGGTAGCATGTCAAGGTGTGGTTCGAGGGATGCGGGCCCGGCATGACAGAATAAGAACAGGAAACGGGGGCTGCATGTCGAGGTGTGGTTCGAGAGTGGCGGGCCCGGCATGACAGAAAGAGAACAGGAAGCGGGGGCTGCATGTCGAGGTGTGGTTCGAGAGTGGCGGGCCCAGTATGACAGAATAAGAACAGGAAACGGGGACTGCATGTCGAGATTAGCGGGCGCTGAACGACAGAAGATGGGGACTGCCTCTGGGGCGCAACGATGCGTTACAATCATGCGCAGCGAGGCGTTACAATCATGCGTAGCGATGCACGCGCACGCACAAACTCATTGATCATTCAAGTGATCAGCATCGGCGGGCATAATAGGGCGATCCATGGGAACTGCTGGCAAACGTTAATACACAGGCGTGTACACAGATAGACCATATACACGCCGCATGACTGTTCAAGGATGGTGAAAATGATGTGAGGGTCGGCCGAGAGCGTTGCCCACAGGACGATGCACACGCAGACGCATCACACCACCACGTGCTCAAGGGCGCCCAGGTGTGTTGACACGGGAAAGTGGGGTCCACCCCCTTAACAATACATGTTTGGTTCAACCACCAGATACCAGTGCCCGCAGGTGTGTTGACACGGGAAAGTGGGGTCCACCCCCTTAACAATACATGTTTGTTTCAACCACCAGATACCAGTGCCCGCAGGTGTGTTGACACGGGAAAGTGGGGTCCACCCCCTTCATTGACCCTTGGGTTGGAGAAGGGGGGACACAACCCGCGTGGTGAACCTGGCATACCAAACCTGGCATTACGAAACACCAAACAGTTTTTAGGTTGGGAAGGTGTAGAACTTGCTTCTTATTTATTAATCAACTTTTCGTTCCCTGCCATTCCGAGACACACGGACGGGGGGACGGGCCTGGCATTCCGAGGCACACGGACGGGGGGACGGGCCTGGCATCCCGAGCCACACGGACGGGGGGACGGGCCTGCCATTCCGAGCCACACGGACGGGGGGACGGGCCTGCCATTCCGAGCCACACGGACGGGGGGACGGGCCTGGCATCCCGAGACACACATGGCTGGTATTTAAAAACGCGGGATGTAAATAATGGCTCGTTTCCTCGTGAGATCATGACCCCAAGGATCAACGCCACCCACCCGCATGCCCAGTTGCGTGGATACTAGTCGCACCGGGGCCATGCGCCGGTATAAACGCAGCTGGGCGGAAAAGCACGTGCGCATGTGCATGTGGTCGGTGGCCATGTGACATCCCCCCCCGCGATAGGGTTGCCGCTATCCCGGTTGCACTCCAGCGGACAGCATTTGCAGGATCCCCCCTCTGGGATTCCCAGCTGGCATTACTTTTCAGAAAAACTCTCTCTACTGCCAGCAGGATCATTTCGTTGCTATTACCAGTGGTTTCATTCCTGCCATGGCGCGCATTGCGTTACCTGCTCCAGCAGAACAAGAAGAGGCTTGCGGGGAGAAGAAGCTGTCCGGGGGCCGGCTGCTAACTCGCTGGCACGGCTGCCAGCATTGTCTCATGAGTCGATTCGCACCCCTGCAAACATACCTGCCCCCGATGCAGAACCAGATGACATCGACCGAGCTGCATCGCCAGCGCCGCCGGAACTGCTGTCATACTTCACAAAGGAGGGGTCCAGCGCGATCTCGGCCACAAAGACATAGCGGCTGGTGCCCACAAAGGGGGCCGCGTGGGGCCAGATGTCAGCCCCCGTGTTCGAAGGCTTGGAGAAGGTGAAGGCGACCGAAGCGTCGGTGGAGAAGTAGACGCCCTCGCCGAAGACTGCCCCGGTTCGCATGTGCTTGGTCCCTGCCAGGTTGAGCAGGCCTGTGCGTGTTGTGGCGGTGGTAACGGTGGTGGTGGTGGTGGTGGCGGTGGTGGCGGCGGCGGCGGTGGCGGCGGCGGTGGTGGTGGTGGTGGTGGTGGTGGTGGTGGTGGTGGCGGTGGCGGTGGTGGTGGTGGTGGTGGTGGTGGTGGTGGTGGTGGTGGTGGTGGTGGTGGTGGTGGTGGCGGCGGCGGTGGTGATGGAATGCTTGTGTGACGGGAGAAGCAGGCCAGGGGCACAATTCGGTGGCCAGAATAAGGATGCAGTGTGATGGGGAAATGGTAGGGAAGTAGGTGCCTTGGGCAGGTGCTGTAGAGAACAGGTGGAATGACATTTCGGTAGTGCCAGAGCACCGTTAAGGGGCCAGGGGCCATGAGAAACTAGAGGAAACACATCAGGTAGAATTTCGTCAAGGAAACCGTCCGTAAAAGGCAGCCACGCGAAGTGAAAGACAGTCACCGTCAGATGGCTAAGGCGAAAAGGAAGTAAAGCCACAAGTCAAACCGACCGGCTCAATCCCCACCATGCGGTGGGCAACGCATGAGTGGCAGCAGAGAAGCAACGAGCAAACCTGCATCCCTATTTAAGCTCGCGCTCCTCCGCATGTGCACCCCTATTCAATCTTGCACTTCTCCGCACTAGCATCCGTGCTACCTGGCACATGTGCCAAGCGGGCATTTACTCTGCCCTTGCATCTGTCACAAAGGCACTGATCAGTTGAGTAATACGCTACCCAGCAGCACACAGCACACACACATGAAGTTGCAATGTTATTTATAGCAATGAATATTAAAGCAATTCCTACTTTGCACCACCTAGTTGTGGTGTATTGAATCTCACCGCATCGCAGGATGCTGTGCAGGCTGTCCCCCGCCGTCCCGTGCACCGCCATAATACTGCCATAGGCGTTCCTGGCACGCTGGAAAGCGGCGCTGCCCTCATCCTCGATATCCATCGTGACGTCCGGCAGTAGGTGGGTGCACTCGGGTGGGAGAGCCGGGTGGACATGTGTACTTGCTGCTGGCACCAACGCTCCTCCTCCTCCTCCTGCCCCTACTTTTGGCCTTGCCCCTGCTGCACCTGACATTGCTTCTGCTGCTGCAATTGTTCCTCCTCCTTCTCCACCTCCTGCCGCCGCTGCCCCTCTCTCTCCTTCTCCTGCTGCTGCTGTTGCTGCGTCTGCCCCTGCCATGCCTGTTGCTGCAGTCACCAGGCCTGCACATCCTGTCATCGACCCAGCTGCCATCGACCCAGCTGCCATTGACCCCGCTTCCATCGACCCTGCTGCCATCGACCCCGCTGCCATTGACCCAGCTGCCATCGACCCAAGTGCCGTAACGGCCATGTGGAAGAAGGGGCGTATGCTAGCACAGCGGGCCATGCCCTCGGGCGTGTCCATCCCCATCCTCAATCGCCGCCGCGTTTGCAAGATCCAGTGGAGCAAACGGAGAGCGTCCTCTGAGACAGGTGCCCCCGCCGCATCTAAAATTAGTTTCCGCGGTCCGGGCAACGTGCTGACGTCAGCTGCTGCCTGCGTACCAGGTGATGTTTGAGGCGTCGTACCGCTTGACGTCGTGAGAGCTTGATGAGAGCAGCTGGCTTGATGAGAGCTTGATGTGAGAGCAGGATGATGCGATGTCGCCAGTGTGCGGGGATCAGGCAGGTGTCGCAGGAGGGCCCTTGCGGATCTCAGGTGGCCGTCGCCTTCCTGGGGGGGGAAGATGTGCTTCGGGAAGGGGCTGCACGCTGGAAAGGGGGGTCGAGTGGATGGGTGTGGGTGGGAATTAGGGGTGTTGGGCGAGGGGGTGAGGGGGGGAGGTGAGTTGGGGGAGGGGGGAAGCAGGGGGGAAGGGGGTGAAGGGTTGACAGATCGGGAAATAAGCAAGAGTGCAATCGAAAATGAGAGCTACATGCAAGAGAAAATGCAAGAGAAAGTGAGAGGGGCAGCAATTCTGAGTGAAGCACCGGGTTGAGATTCCTTCAGCACAGCAGTGTGCAGCGTAGGGTAGCCAAGGGCTCCCATGAGACAGGGGTTGGGGAGGGGGGGGGGGGGGGGGGAAGGGGGAAAGGAATTCCAAGCGGGCAGGGCAGGGCAGGGCAGGGCAGGGCAGGGCACGGCAGGGCAGGGCAGGGCAGGGCAGGGCAGGGCAGGGCAGGGCAGGGCAGGGCAGGGCAGGGCAGGGCAGGGCAGGGCAGGGCAGGGCAGGGCAGGGCAGGGCAGGGCAGGGCAGGGCAGGGCAGGGCAGGGCAGGGCAGGGCAGGGCAGGGCAGGGCAGGGCAGGGCAGGGCAGGGCAGGGCAGGGCAGGGCAGGGCAGGGCAGGGCAGGGCAGGGCAGGGCAGGGCAGGGCAGGGCAGGGCAGGGCAGGGCAGGGCAGGGCAGGGCAGGGCAGGGCAGGGCAGGGCAGGGCAGGGCAGGGCAGGGCAGGGCAGGGCAGGGCAGGGCAGGGCAGGGCAGGGCAGGCTTGAGCTGAAGGGGGAAAAACGCTGTTCTGTGGTTGTGCTCAAACAATTAATTGATACATTGTTAATTATTTGTTACCTTCAAAGCTCATGATCGTTTTATGGGCTCCCAACCGAGTGCTAGCCTTCCCCGCCATTTCCTGCCGCTTCTATTAACCATAATCGCTTGTCGTGTTACTATCCCCCTAGAGACAAGTTGCCTTACTCGTTAACCGCCACGTACCCGAGTCCCTCCGTGAGGAAAGAGCCTGCGCAAAAGCCACCACTTGCAGGTGCGCCCCGATCGGGCAATCTCGGCACCGCTGGAGCACAGCTTCCTCGATCTCGAACAGCGTCGCTTGCATCGGCATATCGCTTGTATCGGCCGCGACTTGCGGAGAGACCAACACGAGTCAGGCAATACAATCGCTCATGTTGGTCTATGTAATCAGCCTGCCTACGACGCTGTACTACAGGTGAACGAGTGAGCCGCGTTGTCTAAAATGCACCCCCAAAGTGCCATCGCCTCCGAGGATGTTAGGCGATTTCGGTTTGACCAGTCATTCTGGACCGTGGACAGAGAGGGCCGCTCCGTGCTCATGCGGGAATGTCTTTCCATATTTCTCTCTGCTCCTTGCGTTGACATACTTCGGGGGCGCCCATGCTCTGCATATGTGGCTCATGATGGCGTCCGAGGACAGTACGCTACGATGGCAAGTTGGCGCGCCCAGCAAATTCCATCGGTTCAGGAAAGCGCAATTCCACGGGGCCATTCCATCCACTGTTGAGCTCGATACATGCCTGTAGGTGTGTGAAAGGAGACCTCTTCATGGAAAGAACATAATTCTATTCACCAGCCCATTCTATCGTCAGTTATTAGCTCCTCGGTATCTGCTCTCGCCGTAATTATCTCGCCATCCTTTTCCACTTACCACCTCGCTTCCCATACATTCACATTGGCTACTGTAGTAAGGAAATCGGGAATGTGATCGCCGATGGTAGCTAATAGCCCAAATAATTAATTGTACTGTCAACTTTCCCCAGCCAATGACGTGGCACTCGCAGCTGTTGCCCATGTCGACCAGGATTCACAGGACTGATGAGGATTGAGGAACGCTGTAACTTGCTCGGTGTTAGCTGTTAAGGGGGACATAAACGGTGATTCGCCACTTGGCTACGTACTGGGCCTGCTGACACAAATACTCTGCTGACACTGTGGGGGGTCAGTGCAGACGGGCGTTTTGGTTTCTGCTGGTTGGTGAAAGGCCAACAGGTTGTGCCAGTCTGCCAAGGTGGGGTACTTGACATGGGTTGCAATATCTAGATTACTCGAGGGTCTCGACCCAGCCCAAACTGAGAACATGCGTCGTAACAAATCCACCTCGCTTTCATTATAAGTCACGAATCTCGTTATGGCGTTGACTTGGACAAACGTTTGTCCTGAGTCCTCCATCGCGTTCGCGAGCCAAACAGCATCCTGCTAAACCTGACCGCTCGTATACGCCCGCCAGCAATCAACCACGTAATTATGTCAATACCCTAGCTGAATTACAGCAGCCCGCTCCTGTTTGGCAGCAAAAGGTTGGCGGCGGCAATACAGCGTACATGATCTCCATTGTTCTTGCCGATGTAGACAGTCATAAAATGCCTTATGGATGACCGTTTATTCCACAGCCATGTGCTGATCCAGCGGTAGCGCGCGGAGCCACAACCGGCAACCACAGCATTCCGCTGCCACGATGCGGTCGCGCAGTAGTCAGCATTGGCGGCGGCTCCTGGCGGTTTGGACGACGCTACTCTTCCTCGTACAGCTGCACAATTGTGCCCCCACGCCACCAACTGCCGTCATCCAGGACAATATCGAGGGCGGCCCGCCTCGACTTGCGGAATGCCTGGCCAAGCTCGACCTTAGCTGCGCCGCCGCTGCACACCTGGCGGGCGCCGACCACAATGAGGTAAACAGTCGACGCAACCTGATATCTATTCGGCCTAAAAAATATATACTACTACTAACGTAACACTTTCGAGCTTGATGTTGGCGCCCTGGAGTTGTTGGGAGATCTGGAGTAGGCGGGTTTTCTTTCCATTCGCCCAAGAATTTACCTGTAGAATTCCCCTTGCCCAGTGCTTCCTGACCCAAGCCCCCCATAAAGGCATGTGGCTCCTCATGGCATCCACAGCCCAAAGGCACGAGTCTGGGGCGTTGAGCCTCCCTTCTCAAGGCACCGCTTCGTGATAGCTCGCGTGGCATGTCATCACTGTTATCTATGTAGAAGGGGGGATTTGGGGGGAGGGGGGTGGGGGGGAGTGGGTGGAGTGGGTGGGTGGTAGGGGGGGCGGCCGTGCAGAGCAGCATGCAATACTTAGTCACGCGCTCCCGTTGGGGAGTCACGGAGCACAGCATGCATGGTAATGCATGGAATTGCGCGGTGATGTGTGGTGGGGGATGCATGACGGGTGATGCATGGGGGCGGATGCAAGAGGCTGGTGTTGATATTACTATGGGGGCCTTGAGCTTCTGTTGCACATCTCCTGCCCGTCACGTGACCCTTCTAACAGTTCGTAGACCCACCCACCTTTGAGGCGTTACGCCTCCTTGGAGGGCGTCACCTGGGACGACTCTTCTGGCGACCATCACGACACCTTGCCATTCATGCTACTGGGACACTACGCATTAGTGTGTGCCATGTGTGATACTGTATCAGCCCACGCTGTAGTACTGCATCAGCCCACGCTGTAGTACTGTATCAGCCCACTCCACAGTACTGTATCAGCCCACTCGCTATACCGGATGCCACTCGTGTTGTGCGCTTGGAATCCCCATCCATGCATGCTCATGCATGTGCCGCCAGTTCACCAGCATGATGGGAAACTCCATTAATAGCCCGCCCATCCCTCCTTCGCTCAATGAGCTGTACGGGTCGCTGCCTCTGCCTTGCTGTCTCAATTGGCGAATGAGACAAGCATTATTTATGCCTGCTTGGCATCATCTGATGCTGACGGCCCGCCCTCATCATCCGATGCTGACGGCTCCCCGCCCTCACCTTGTGTTTGTGGTTGGCTGACGCTATGTAACTATGACCGGTTGTTTCTGACGTTTTTTTTTTTCGACAATTGTTTATGGTGGGCTGGGTATGATGTTTCGACAATTGTTTATGCGGGCGCACGAGGAGGGTCGCGTGCGCTGCTTACCGTCACCCCAATGCCTCTGACTGTGCATATGGTTGATGACAGGGGGGATGGGGGCGCGCATAGATGCTGACCCTGTGTACTTATGATGCGTTCCTTATGATGGCGCGTTGCTAATGATGGCATGTTCCTTATGATGGCGCGGTGCTTATGATGGCACCTTGCTTATGATGGTGTGCGGCTGCAGGCGGACGAGGAGGGCCACACGCCGCTGTGGGTCGCCTCCAGCATCGGGTTTGTGGAGGGTGTGCGCTTCCTGCTGCAGCGCAGGTGGGTGGCCAGGGGGGAGATGGTGATGGGGCGGGGCGGGGCGGGGCGGGGCGGGGCGGGGCGGGGCGGGGCGGGGCGGGGCGGGGCGGGGCGGGGCGGGGCAGGGCGGGGCGGGCGGGCGGGGCGGGGCGGCGGGGCGGGGCGGGGCGGGCGGGGCGGGGCGGGGCGGGGCGGGGCGGGGCGGGGCGGGGCGGGGCGGGGCGGGGGCGGGGCGGGCGGGGCGGGGCGGGGCGGGGGGGCGGGGCGGGCGGGGGGCGGGCGGGGCGGGGCGGGGCGGGGCGAGGCGGGGCGGGGCGGGGCGGGGCGGGGCGGGGCGGGGCGGGGCGGGGGGGGCGGGGCGGGGCGGGGCAAAAGACCAGTGGCATCCATGTGACAAGGAGAGAGACGGCGGGTCATGGGATGCGTAGGGACCCGCGGTGGTCAAGTCTGGTAGGGTGAGCACAGGGGGAGAAGATATCCGGCAACTGTTCATCCCATGACTTTGCTCGCATGGGGAGGTCATGCGCGTAGCATGGGTTCAGTCATGTCTCATGGAACTCTCCGCCCTGTTGGGCTGTAGCAGCTGCCCCCCCTGCCACATCCTTGGTCCCCACCCCGTGTACACCGCGGTGCGCAGCGGACCCCTACAACTATACTATATAGGTGTGGGGTGACAAGGATTGAAAAAAGACTAGGACACGCCGAGACTGGAAATAAAATGGGATGAAAATGGGACTAGGGAAAAGGATGAAAACGAGACTTAAAATAAGGGACAAAGTTTTTTTTAATGCCTCTGCCTGCCTGCCTGCCTGCCTGCCTGCCTGCCTGCCTGCCTGCCTGCCTGCCTGCCGATCTGCCTGCCTGCCTGCCTGCCTGCCTGCCTGCCTGCCTGCCTGCCTGCCTGCCTGCCTGCCTGCCTGCCTGCCTGCCTGCCTGCCTGCCTGCCTGCCTGCCTGCCTGCCTGCCTGCCTGCCTGCCTGCCTGCCTGCCTGCCTGCCTGCCTGCCTGCCTGCCTGCCTGCCTGCCTGCCTGCCTGCCTGCCTGCCTGCCTGCCTGCCTGCCTGCCTGCCTGCCTGCCTGCCTGCCTGCCTGCCTGCCTGCCTGCCTGCCTGCCTGCCTGCCTGCCTGCCTGCCTGCCTGCCTGCCTGCCTGCCTGCCTGCCTGCCTGCCTGCCTGCCTGCCTGCCTGCCTGCCTGCCTGCCTGCCTGCCTGCCTGCCTGCCTGCCTGCCTGCCTGCCTGCCTGCCTGCCTGCCTGCCTGCCTGCCTGCCTGCCTGCCTGCCTGCCTGCCTGCCTGCCTGCCTGCCTGCCTGCCTGCCTGCCTGCCTGCCTGCCTGCCTGCCTGCCTGCCTGCCTGCCTGCCTGCCTGCCTGCCTGCCTGCCTGCCTGCCTGCCTGCCTGCCTGCCTGCCTGCCTGCCTGCCTGCCTGCCTGCCTGCCTGCCTGCCTGCCTGCCTGCCTGCCTGCCTGCCTGCCTGCCTGCCTGCCTGCCTGCCTGCCTGCCTGCCTGCCTGCCTGCCTGCCTGCCTGCCTGCCTGCCTGCCTGCCTGCCTGCCTGCCTGCCTGCCTGCCTGCCTGCCTGCCTGCCTGCCTGCCTGCCTGCCTGCCTGCCTGCCTGCCTGCCTGCCTGCCTGCCTGCCTGCCTGCCTGCCTGCCTGCCTGCCTGCCTGCCTGCCTGCCTGCCTGCCTGCCTGCCTGCCTGCCTGCCTGCCTGCCTGCCTGCCTGCAATGCTTGGTTATGCGCATAGCGTCATTCAAACAATAAAAAGATTCCACAGTACCATTCAAGCAAGAAGGAGAGCTGTCTGAGGCACCTTGGAGGCACCCTCAACAGATCGCCTGTGATGACGCGTGGCAAACATATCGCCATGTCGTGCCGTCGGTAACAGAGAGCTCACGTTCAATGATGCCTGCCATCTGTTTGTTCGCTGGTGACACACCTAGCAGGGTGCACGTGGAACTGGCGGCTACTGGCGGCCGCACCCCCCTGCTGGTGGCGGTGGAGAGGGAACACGCGGAGGTCGTGCGCTTACTGCTGGCGTACGGGGCTGATCCGGTGAGTAGCACCTGGCGTACGGGGCTTATATACTAGTGCTAGTAGTAGTAGTAGTAGTAGTAGTAGTAGTAGTAGTAGTAGTAGTAGTAGTAGTAGTAGTAGTAGTAGTAGTAGTAGTAGTAGTAGCAGCAGCAGCAGCAGCAGCAGCAGTAGCAGTAGCAGCAGTAGTAGTAGTAGTAGTAGTAGTAGTAGTAGTAGTAGTAGTAGTAGTAGTAGTAGTAGTAGTAGTAGTAGTAGTAGTAGTAGTAGTAGTAGTAGTAGCAGCAGCAGCAGCAGCAGCAGCAGTAGCAGTAGCAGTAGTAGTAGTAGTAGTAGTAGTAGTAGTAGTAGTAGTAGTAGTAGTAGTAGTAGTAGTAGTAGTAGTAGTAGTAGTAGTAGTAGTAGTAGTAGTAGTAGTAGTAGTAGTAGTAGTAGTAGTAGTAGCACCTGGCGTACGGGGCTTATATAGTAGTGGTAGTACCTTGCGGACAGGACTTCAATACTCGTAGCAGTATCTGGGGACGTAGGGGGCTTCGCTTATATGTATGGTGGTGCTGGCGTACGGAGTTTACTTTCTGGCAGACGCGATGCATTTTTGTTTGTGCTCATGATCCTCCCCTCTCCCCCCCCCCCCCCCCCCCCCGCTCTTGCATGAATTTGACCCATCCTTCTCTTACCCACGTGCTCTTCCCGCCTGTAATGACCCCATACTTCTCCCACTAACTTGCTGGATCAGGACAAGAACGACACACACGGCATGACGCCACGCCGGCTGGCCGAGGGCGAGGGGTCATGGGAAATCATGGAGCTGTTCGCGCAGCACAAGTCCCAGGGTGGGGCGGAGGCTTTTGAGGATCCGCCAGGGACGTGGCTCTTGTTCAAGGTAGACGGTTACAGCAGGCTGACTCTTGCGCGACTCCTTAATTATGCTTAGTTATGTTTTGTAATGCCTCGCGACTCCTTAATTATGCTTAGTTATGTTTTGTAATGCCTCGCGACTCCTTAATTATGCTTAACCCATTATGTTTTGTAATGCCTCTAGCGGATCTGTACGAGGGACACCATTATCCCAGATATGAAGGGTGGCATCTAATCCCAGGGATTGATGGTGACCCGTTCGGTATCCCAGGGATGCGATGACCCGTCTCTCTCTTTGTTTTTACTCAGGCAGGAACTTGTCATAGCAACAACCGCTGGGGTGTGACATCCTCATGGACTTTGGACCCCAAACCGTAAATATCCACGTTTCGCTCCCATCAGAGCCCATGAGTGACTTGCCCTGCCTTCCATTTTCTTTGGACCCAAAGAGAACAAGCTTTTTAGGTCTCATGTGTAACTATTCTCTTCAGCTCGTGTGCGATGATTGCCACTAACATTGTTTGCTAGGGAACGTTTTTGCCTCTAGTCATCAGTTGCTGTGCTTGTTCATAACTTTGGGCTCTACCACTCGCAGGGGTTGTTGCTTGCCGTATTATATTGTGTTGTTACTAACCGTCTCTTTCATTCGTCATGCCAAACACTTGCAGTCGGAGCCCGCGGGCAACGCGCCCGCCCTTGAGTTCTTCTTCAACAAGGCAACCGAAGAGAAGGCCTGGTCGCGCCCGCCCGTGTGCGCGTGGGACATGCGAGAGCTCGACACCGGCCAGCGCGTCTATTTCAATCGCATCACGGGGCAGCACAAGTGGACGGTCCCGCGGGCGCTCTCTTGGCGGCTCATAAAGAAACGGGGCAGCGACATCAAGTTCTGGTGCGCCCTTCGTCCTGATTCGTTTTGTAATATGCAAGGAGTAGGTATACGAATGGGCGTCAAGTTCCTGGTCGCCCCCCGTCCTGATCTCGTTTCACAGAATCAGTACATCTGCTCTCGTAGAATCAGTAGTACATGTGCGGGTTGACGTCAAGGTTCGGTGCGCCCCTCGTCCTGATCTCTTTGCATAGAATAAATAGAACATATGCGGGGTGACGTCAATTTCTGGTGCGCCCCTGCATGGGGCTATAACGATTTGTTTATGCGGATGTGTGGATTATTGACTGAGAGGCCAAAGAAGCATGCCACTTGTTTGTTTGTCTGGTGGGCTACTGGGATGGTGGTGCCACCACAGAGATGCCACGGTACTATAGCGATGCCACCATACTTAAGCACCATAGACGATATGGCCATATGATAGCAATACCCTCCGCTACTTGCGATGGATAAGGTACAGTTATTGCTCAATGCTAAACATTCCCATGCCCCCTCCCCGGCTTGCATGGCTGGCGGCCCATTTCCTTCGTTCCTGCAGCCGTTGTCAAAATTTTCCTTCGGCATAATGTATTATAATAGTGAGACTTGCAAACCTCGGGCCCTTGTTGACTTTCCGTCCCAGGTCTGACGCTCGCGGTCCAATCCTGCTGGCTGTCACGCTTCGTGCCGGGTCCATGCTCCTTGTATTCTTTTAGGCACAATGGTGCCGCCAACTTCACGACCCTGCCTCCTGGTTTGTAAGTAAAGATGCCATACAGGATGGGTGATTCTCATGGTACCATATCTGCCATGTGCTTGCTCGGTTTGCCAGGCACCTGGCACAATCATGCCGCCAGTGTCGCGTCCCTGCCTCATGCTTGCTCCTGGTGCCGTTGCCTCTTTTTCTCCCAGGTACAATTTTGCCGCCAACGTCACGCAGCGGGAGACACCTGCCGAGATCCCCAAGCGGCTGCTTGAGGACGTGGCGGCGTGGGAGGGCATGTTCTGGAACACGGCGACGGGGGAGCTGAGCGTGCGTGGGGCATGCATGTCCGTGTGCTTTTCATTTAATTAATTGAATGTGGCTTTTTGTGGCATCCGTCATTGATATGTGTGGTGGGCCCTGTCGGTCTTGCAGCAGATGTGGATTGTGTGGGAGGGCATGTCCTGAAGATGTGCTTGGGGGAGCTGATTTTGTGCGGGGCATGTGACCCGTGTGCTGCTGTCATTGATGTCGACAGTGGGAGTGCAAGGTGTGTGTGTGGGAGGGCATGTTCAGCCAGGAGGGAGCTAAGTGTGTGTGTGGGGATGCCTGCCTTGTTTTGCTTCATCTATTTGAAGAAAGAGAGTTTCATGGCTGGGGAAAGGGGGGTAGGGGACGAACTGAGAGTGTGTGGTCTCGGTGTGGGATAGAAGCAGAAGCAGAAGCAGAAGCAGAAGCGGAAGCAGAAGCAGAAGCAGAAGCAGAAGCAGAAGCAGACGCAGAAGCAGAAGCAGAAGCAGAAGCAGAAGCAGAAGCAGAAGCAGAAGCAGAAGCAGAAGCAGAAGCAGAAGCAGAAGCAGAAGCAGAAGCAGAAGCAGAAGCAGAAGCAGAAGCAGAAAAGCAGAAAAGCAGAAAAGCAAAAGCAGAAGCAGAAGCAGAAGCAGAAGCAGAAGCAGAAGCAGAAGCAGAAGCAGAAGCAGAAGCAGAAGCAGAAGCAGAAGCAGAAGCAGAAGCAGCACCAGCAGCAGCAGCAGCAGCAGCAGCAGCAGCAGCAGCAGCAGCAGCAGCAGCAGCAGCGGCGGCGGCGGCGGCGGCGGCGGCGGCGGCGGCGGCGGCGGCGGCGGCGGCGGCGGCGGCGGCGGCGGCAGCAGCAGCAGCAGCAGCAGCAGCAGCAGCGGCAGCAGCAGCAGCAGCAGCGGCAGCAGCAGCAGCAGCAGCAGCAGCAGCAGCAGCAGCAGAAATAGCATGTAGAAAGCAGCACACTCAGCACTTCGTGCTGAGCATCTGGAGAGAGGGTAAGCCCATGGGGGAGCAGAGTGTGTGCGGACTTTGGCGTTGTCTTTGGCACCTTCTACACAGTCCACAGGGTTAATAAGTTGGAAAGTCCTGTTGGAGGGGGGAGGAGGGCTGGACGGGGCTGGGTAGGGGCTGAGGGTGTTCCTGGATGCTTATCTGGGTGCTTCCTATACTTTGATAGGATGAGCTGTATCGGAAGGTCAATGAATTTCCCGAGCCCCCACCTGCTGTGCACACCCACATGCATCTCTCTCTCTCTCTCTCTCTCTCTCTCTCTCTCTCTCTCTCTCTCTCTCTCTCTCTCTCACACACACACACACACACACACACACACACACACACACACGCACGCACGCACACACACACCACCACACACACGCACGCACACACACATGAACACACACACACACGAATAGAGACACACACACATGAACACACACAAACGCACCCACGCGTGCACCATGCGCATCTCATGCACACATCCACACACGACCCTCTCACACGTACGCATGCATAGCCGCAAACCCACGACCTGCGATCACCGCAGGGGTCCGAGCCGCGGGAGCGTATGTGGAACAAAGTGCTGGACACCGTCACCCGCAAGCACTTTTGGTTCCATCCCCAGACTGGGGAGTCCACCTGGGTGCAGGTGAGCGGATGAACGGGCTTCGCGGATGACTGGGCTACCCCTTCCGTGAAAGGTGTTGCTGTGCCCAGTTCTAGTACTGGGCTAGGACAGGAGGAATGCAGCTTGGCCGGGGGGCTGATGGATGCAGGCCTAGCGGATGGGCGGAACGAGCCCCCAGGACAGAGAAGAAGCCGGTTTTTAAAGCTTCTTACCATCCGTCGCGATGTGGTACAATCATCGCTGTAATGGGGGCAGGGCTCGTGTTCATGATTTGCAGATTAGCAAGAGAAACTTGACAGCATTGGGGGGGGCCTGTTGTGATATCGTTTGTTGATATCGTTTGTCTTTAATAGCTTATCGGTTTTGAAGGCTTTGAATGCCCCGACGGGTGTGCGGGGGATGAGTTGTGCCTAAACCTATGCCAGCAATTCCCTCCACATGCCTGCACATCAGCGCCGAGAGATCACTATCGCAATCGGTTTAGACGGGAGCTTTTCATCTCGGATCACGTCCAGGGTTGTGCGAAGAGACCAGACCAGCAGCGTTAACCCTACGGTCACGTGTCACAGGGTCACCCACATCTGGCGTGGCAAGGATGATTGCTTTATGTGCTCTGGGCATTGGTTCCAAGCTTGGTGTGCGGGTGCCTTTCCTTGGACTAGTAAAGGTAAGGAGCATCTAAGGCCCAGCTTCACGCCTTCCTTTAGGGTCACGCTAGCCATGCGTTTCCTCTTCACCGGCTGGACATAAGTTTGTTCCTTACCTTTACTAGTCCTCACTGTGTTTCCTGCTCCTCTTCACCGGCTGGGCTTCAGATAGGTCCTTACCTTTACTAGTCCTCCATGTGTTTCCGTGTCCTCTTCGCTGGGCATGCAAGTATGCCAGGCCTGCTATGCATGGCAGATAGTATTTTCCAGGGCCGGCAACCTCCTCCAAGTAGCAGCTATCGGTGTCACAAGATGCTCTCGCACAACGTTAATCTGGAAGCTGCTTTCAAAGCAGGTCTCGCTTGGGGGTATGAGTGTGGTGGGACTCACCAGCACTGTGGTGTTGCTGATGGCCTCGTTGTCCATGGACTTGTGGCCTGCACATCCTGCCCCCCGTGGTACAGCCCAACGAGACGGGCTGGAAGTCGCACATGTCCGAGCTATACCAGCAGATCTTCTACCACAACGAGGTGAGCCGCAGCCAGGCGTTACGGCTGCCAGGCGCATGGTGTTTTAGCCTCTGCAGTACCTATGGCATATGTAGTATGCATGGGCCGGGTTTATTGATCATTTACATTCTACCGTCTAAAGGTCAAGGCAGGCACGTGCCACCCGCCTCCACCTCAGAAATTGCTTTCTTAGTTCTGTGTGCCCGGGCCATCACAACATTGACGCATGGTGTTGATTGACTAGAGCCCAAGATAGAGTCTGTTTGTCACGTTCAGATCTGCAGAGTCTTCCAAAAGTGCCTTCGTGTCTGTTTTTCTGCCTTCTCTTCTTATTTTGCTGGGCTTGGGATTCACTTCTCTTATCATCTGCATTTCGAGCTACCCACGCTGCACCGCTCCACAGATCTGTTACATGGTTAAGTCTTTCCTTGAAAGCTTCCTGGTTTTTTCGTGGTGCACATTTTGACATCGCGCCCATCCTCTGGAGTCGTGCAATCTGGTCCCCTGATATGTTGATGCTGCTTTTGTGCACCCTTGTTCCCGTGCTCATCCCTTCCCGCCTCCCTTCCCCCGCTTCCTGCCGCTCTCCCCCCCCCCCCCCCCCCGCGATTACCATCCCAACATCCCAAACGCACCAGCTCACCAACGAGATGCAGTGGGCCAAGCCCGAGGTGCTGGCGTGGGAGAGGCACGACGAGCTGTGAGGCCAGGAGGGATATAGGCCAGTAGTGACGGACCAAACACCCACCATAGATGGGCGTTGGCAACTCCTATGGCAAGAGGGCTTGTGATACAAGGCGGTGACATATGCCAGTAGGGAGTGGCTGCGCCACACACGTTGTGTCACAAATGCCATGGCATGGCGAGCTGTGAGCCGAGTCATGACGGATGCCAGCAGCAACTGGCCATGCAGCCTCAGGTTTGTGTGAGGCGGCCATGGCGAGCTGAGCTGTGAGAGATGGCATAGCCGTGTCAACCGATGCCAGGGGCAACTAACAATGCATCCGCAGGTTGGTGGTGGTATTTGCCATGGCAAACAGACCTGTGAGAGGACAGATGCCAGCAGTGATTCACTCCGCCACAAGTTTGCCTAGCACGCCATGGTGAGGCGAGCTGCGGTACGTGGTGACGAATGCCAGTTGCAACTGACCACATGCTCGCAGGTTTGTGTCTTGTGCCACGCCTAAAAGAGCTGCGACAGGCGGTGACATCCAGCAGCAGGGGCCAGCAACGCCAGAAGATCGATGACCTATACATCGGCATGACAAGCAGCAAGACAAGCCCGGGAGCTTGCCAGTGCTAACCGTCACCAGTGCCCTGGCCAGTTTTGCCAGCGTTCTGGACATTGACAGTGCTATCATTCGGGGCATCATCGGCATGCAGTCTACTGACGAAGACGCCAGTAGAGACTGGCAAGGGCAAAGACACTTGGAGACCGTCATGGCTAAATGAGTCTCGCCATCGGGCCGCTCGCCACTCGCCACGAGCCATGAGCCTCCAATGACTCTTGGCGATTGCCACGTCAAGCTCATTCTGTCCATCCACCGCAGCTTGCCATGCACCGCTTAAGGGGGTGCAAAGGCTCACTTCTTCCGTGGCAGCCAGTAGGCAGCACGGCTTCCAGGCCTAGGGCCAACGGCTAACTTTTTATGAGACGGACTGGGTCACAATGCCTAATGACCTATCATGGGTCGAATGCATGGTTCCTATGGGCTTATGATTGTTGTTGGCCTGTTGCTGGGCTCATGCTGGGGTCACAATCGGGTCATCATGGCCGATCGTAGTGGCTAGAACTAGGGTCATATACCAGGCTTGTCACCGGATCATTCTGAGCAGGGGGCCAGCAGCAGCTGGAACAGAGGAGATTCATTTAATTTGTCTGGCATTTTCGGCAATGTGTTGCACACACACGAGAGGGTGCACAGGCGTAGTATAGTCGGCCACCTCGTCATTGCTTCTGTCCTGCATGATCATTCAGTTGGACATGCCGGCCATTCTTAATTGAAGGCATGCCGTGCCCTTCAAGACCTTCAAAGAAAGTCTTCACAGCTCCCCAACGACCAGCTAGTTGTGTAACTAACAAATTCATTAATCAGCTGCACTAATTAATTAATTAATTAAACTCGTGCTCCCGTTGGGGAGTCACGGAGCACCGAAGTGCTTTTAATCCCTGTGTGTGCACTACAGGAGAAAGGGCAGAGACCCCCAGTCTCCTTCATGCCAAAGGCATGCCACAGCTGCAATCGGGCGCGGCTAGCTAAAAGGACAGGCTAACGATCCGGCAAACTGTGGGTGCAATAAGACCCATGTGAGCATATCATAGCAAGGAGCGTGGGCAAGTAATCTGAACATAGCCAGGGCGTAGCATGGCTGTACTAGGACTAGGCTAAGGCTATGGCTGGTTGTGTACCGTGCGGTGGCGGCACGTGACTAGGTGTGTTGGCACAGCTAGGCAACATTCTAGGCATGGCTGCCTTAGCGGCAGTGACGCCAATGGGTACAAGCTAGGGCTATGGCTACTCTAGCCCGCTGGGGGCGTCCACATCTTGTGGTTGATCATCAGGTCCCCGCCCCTCCAGTACACCTTTGGGCTTCTAGCTGGGGGTCTTGCTTATGGCGGAGGTATTCCGGCCACAGGTCGCGTCGCTGCTGTTGCTGAGCGGGGGTGAGGTCGTCATCCAGCGTCCAGGTGAGGTCGTGCAACCGCTTGCGACGAGAGAGGAACCGCTGCTTATCCTCAGGGGAGGGGAAGGTGAGTAGGACTGGTGGGGGAGCCGCCTTGTCCCGTGAGTGGGGAAGGCGGTGGCACCCACGCAGTTCTACCTCACCTGCATCAATCAGCTGCATGATAAGAATGCATTAATTATAATTAATCAATTAGTCTCTCGTCCCCGTCGGGCCGGGGACCACGGAGCACTGAATTCTCCATTTAGTGGATCGACGTCTCCCCAAGTTGTCAATATGTTCATGTATGTCCACAGCACCAAAAAAAGGTATGCTTCGAATGTCACATCTCGATGGATGTATATGACATGATGTACATGCACGACACTTGTCTGCAATTGAATTGAATTGAATTGAATTGTAACATAACTCCGTTGGGAGTATATGTAGCACATAGCCCTTGAGAGGGGGCATATGGCCTATCATACATCCTAAGCTACTTCCTGCAAGGGTGGGGATGTAAAGGACCCTTGCTCTAGGTGCACCAGGGCACTTGCATCCCCATGATCTTCAAGCTATGCCCAGCGAAGGGGGAGCCTGTCATGGGGGGGAAGATCAGCATAGCTATACAAAGAAGCTAGGGCATGGCGTCTCAGCAGAGAGTTACTCCCTGCATGGGCACAACATAACTAAATAAAGCTAGGCATCATCTGGAGTGTGGCTCATCATAGGCACACATGTACATGATTAAATAAAGCGCGTGGCTTAGCTGGGATAGTGCCTCTAGGAGGCGTACATGTACATGGCCACGTCTATTCTACCCTACTACTGCTGTATTCCCCTAAGCTGGGGCGTCTGGCCGGAGTCGTTGGGGCCGCGGGGGTCGCCTGCCAGGGCTTGTGGCCGACGTAGATGGCCGCCCCCTTCCAGTACACCGGCTGCCCCGCCTTGGTCTGCCGGAGCTGGAGGTAGGTCGGCCATAGCTCCCGTCGCCGTTGTTGCTGCGCCAGGGTCAAGTCGTCGTCAAGGGTGAAGAGAGTCTTCTCGAGCCGCTTGCGGCGTCGGAGAAAAGAAATCTTGTCCGCCGGGGTCTTAAAGGTGAGAAGGAGCGGGGGCGCCCCTGCCTTACCCCGCGCGCGGGGAAGGCGGTGGGCGACCAGGTCGATCTCACCAGTAAGGCCCATGCGACTAAGAATTTCTCTCTCAAACGCACGTGCAAGCTTCTCGGAATTCTCACCTTCCTCCATGTCGAGGTTCTTGACAATGACGTTAAGGCTGCGCTTGGCAAGCTCGGCCTCCTCGCGGAGGTCAAGCGTCTGCCGCTGGAGCTGGGCTGCGACGGCGGAGGTGGTGGAGGTGGTGTGCTGCTTAAGCATGTCCGCCCAGGTCGTGATGGGATCGAGGAGCATCGCCGGCCAGGCCAGCAGAGGCTGGCTTGGCGGCAATGTCCTTCACCGCCTGGGCGGTGAGGCCCGCGGTGTTCTGCAGGACCTCGATAGCGATGGCATTATCCTTAAGACGTTGGTCAATGTCGCGGAGCTGGGCGGTGATGGAGTCGGTGGAGGCGGAGGGGGGTGGGGTGGAGGCGACGGAGGGTGGCGGTGGCGGTGGGGATGGTGGGGAGCTCAGCAGCCAGCGTGCGACCCACAGCTGCCACATCTGCAGCTAGGGGCGTCACGTGCTGTGATATGGTTTCTTGGAGGTGGAGGAGGAAGGTGGATTCGGTCAAGGGGGAGGGGGTCCACAGGTCCGTGACACAGCGCTGAAGGATGGAAAAGAGGGCGGCGAGCTGAAGACGGGGGCGAGACCAGCGGGCCAGGTTCTCAGCATGTTGTCGGATTGAAAACCGGCCGTCAGGTCCAGTGCGGAGGCGGCTATGGCTTTGAAGGCGCTTGCACAGGTCGAAAAGGGAGGCGTATGACCCATAAAACACGAGCTCCAGTATCTTGATGGGTGGCATGTCGAAATAGCTGGGTCTGGCTTCGTCGAAGGTGGAAAATAACCCGTCAACGTCAAAGTCGCGCTCAGACCAGCTCGGTTCGGTTGGGCGGCTGCGTTTTGGCTCAGGCGAGGCTGAGGGCGAGGCAGGAAGCCCGGGAGGGTGCTGGACGACCACCAGTGCGCGACTAGTGTCATCATGGCCTGCCGGACCTGAGGGCGAAGCTGCAGCTAGCCGGAGCTGCAGACGTATTTTCATTGCTAAGCGCAGCCGCCAGGCTGCGTTGCGTCGAGAGGCGTTTGCTCATCGTATAGTGCGTTATAGCTTCGGAAAATTATATCAGCATGTGCGTCGAAGAAAGACGAAGCGATTGTGATACTCACAGCTGAATTCGGGGCTCAAACGTGAAAGTTATGAGCTCCGACAGCCATGGCTACCTCGTGCCGGCTCGTGGCTCGTGGCTCGTCACGTGTCTGCAATAGTAATTGATATAGCACACACGTGCACCATGCACACTAAGCTAGCGTTGGCAATATTTGTCATGGAATATTGCTAGCTGGCAATATTTGTCTGAATCACGGAGGCAAATACTGATGCATATATGCTAGTGCTCCAAACAGCCGCCTAGCTTGTAACAATACGCTTTAGTATTTGCGTTACATGTTATTTACGATAGACACGACACCAAAATAAAAGGTTAACGCGAAGATTTTATATGCCGTCACGCCCATGCATTTTATGATCTTCTAGGCCAACCACAGAATCAGAAGCAAGAGCTAGCTAGACACATAATTCCAGGATTGACAATCATATTTGCATGTAGAAATGCGTATGTCACGTGAGCAGAAGTCCTCAGTGGGATGGAGGTCCAGACTGGGATGGATGACTATCTAGTATCTAGTTTCTAGTTGCAGGGTTGCGGTTACTAAGTCACTATCTTTACCGAATCTGTTCACACGTTTTACCCCTACCGACTTGGGATTGGAATCCTTGATAACCACCTGCCATCTATCCTTGTGAGTCATCTGCCCCATAATAACAGATAAGCCGGAAGACTTCCCGGGCGTGCGCCCGTTATTCATAGGATGGCAGATGTCGATTGACAAAGTCATGCTGAACTAGTAAGCATGTGGTACGTATCCTATTCGGTTTTCTTGGTGTACTCCAGCAACGCCTGCGGTTGCCGGTATATGTTGATCAGCGTCCAGAAGAGCGCCTCCTCCAGTGCAATGTCCCCCTCCGCACGCGCAGCATAGATGTCGTCGCACAATGCCACCAGTCTGCACTCAAAACACAAGTCCGGTCGCAATCCCACACAAACAACACCGATCACCATCAGCAGAATTCATGCATGCACGATGCTCCAAGCTGCCAGCCAGCATCGCCCATCATCAGCCAACATCATTTCCCACACCCAAGGCCTCCGACCCCAAGCCCCAGCCGCCGCAGCTGCCAACCCAACCTAAAATAGGGAAAGGGAAACGCTCCGCGAGGGCAAGACGGCATGGACCATTATCCGCCCACCACAGGTAACGCACCGCTGCTGGCAATGCTCCGGACGCTAGCCGTTATCCACACATGCATGGTGTCCCACCCAGAAGATGCCATGGTGGATATCGCTGTAGGGTGGTGACAGCGCCAGCATTTGGTTGCAAGTACTGGGCTTTAGCTTCGCAAGGCAACCCCTACCTAACAGTCATAGTGACCAGTATACTGACCAATAGTTCCATGCTATAGCTTCACAAGGCAACCCGTACCCAACAGTCATAGTGACCAGTATAGTGACCAATAGTTCCATGCTATAGCTTCGCAAGGCAACCACCCAACAGTCATAGTGACCAGTATACTGACCAATAGTTCCATGCTATAGCTTCGCAAGGCAACCCGTACCCAACAGTCATAGTGACCAGTATACTGACCAATAGTTCCATGCTACAGCTTCGCAAGGCAACCACCCAACAGTCATAGTGACCAGTATACTGACCAATAGTTCCATGCTATAGCTTCACAAGGCAACCCCTACCCAACAGTCATAGTGACCAGTATACTGACCAATAGTTCCATGCTATAGCTTCGCAAGGCAACCCGTACCCAACAGTCATAGCGACCAGTATAGTGACCAATAGTTCCATGCTATAGCTTCACAAGGCAACCCGTACCCAACAGTCATAGTGACCAGTATAGTGACCAATAGTTCCATGCTATAGCTTCACAAGGCAACCACCCAACAGTCATAGTTACCAGTATAGTGACCAATAGTTCCATGCTATAGCTTCGCAAGGCAACCCGTACCCAACAGTCATAGTGACCAGTATACTGACCAATAGTTCCATGCTATAGCTTCACAAGGCAACCCGTACCCAACAGTCATAGTGACCAGTATAGTGACCAATAGTTCCATGCTATAGCTTCACAAGGCAACCACCCAACAGTCATAGTGACCAGTATACTGACCAATAGTTCCATGCTATAGCTTCACAAGGCAACCACCCAACCGTGATAGTGACCAGTATACTGACCAATAGTTCCATGCTATAGCTTCGCCAGGCAACCCGTACCCAACAGTCATAGTGACCAGTATACTGACCAATAGTTCCATGCTATAGCTTCACAAGGCAACCACCCAACAGTCATAGTGACCAGTATAGTGACCAATAGTTCCATGCTATAGCTTCACAAGGCAACCCGTACCCAACAGTCATAGTGACCAGTATACTGACCAATAGTTCCATGCTATAGCTTCACAAGGCAACCACCCAACAGTCATAGTGACCAGTATAGTGACCAATAGTTCCATGCTATAGCTTCACAAGGCAACCCGTACCCAACAGTCGTAGTGACCAGTATACTGACCAATAGTTCCATGCTATAGCTTCGCAAGGCAACCACCCAACAGTGATAGTGACCAGTATACTGACCTATAGTTCCATGCTATAGCTTCGCAAGGCACCCCGTACCCAACAGTCATAGTGACCAGTATACTGACCAATAGTTCCATGCTATAGCTTCGCAAGGCAACCCGTACCCAACAGTCATAGTGACCAGTATACTGACCAATAGTTCCATGCTATAGCTTCGCAAGGCACCCCGTACCCAACAGTCATAGCGACCAGTATACTGACCAATAGTTCCATGCTATAGCTTCGCAAGGCAACCACCCAACAGTCATAGTGACCAGTATACTGACCAATAGTTCCATGCTATAGCTTCGCAAGGCACCCCGTACCCAACAGTCATAGCGACCAGTATAGTGACCAATAGTTCCATGCTATAGCTTCGCAAGGCAACCACCCAACAGTCATAGTGACCAGTATACTGACCAATAGTTCCATGCCATAGCTTCACAAGGCAACCACCCAACAGTCATAGTGACCAGTATAGTGACCAATAGTTCCATGCTATAGCTTCGCAAGGCAACCCCTACCCAACAGTCATAGTGACCAGTATACTGACCAATAGTTCCATGCTATAGCTTCGCAAGGCAACCACCCAACAGTGATAGTGACCAGTATACTGACCAATAGTTCCATGCTATAGCTTCGCAAGGCAATCCGTACCCAACAGTCATAGTGGCCAGTATACTGACCAATAGTTCCATGCTATAGCTTCACAAGGCAACCACCCAACAGTCATAGTGACCAGTATAGTGACCAATAGTTCCATGCTATAGCTTCGCAAGGCACCCCGTACCCAACAGTCATAGTGACCAGTATACTGACCAATAGTTCCATGCTATAGCTTCGCAAGGCAACCCGTACCCAACAGTCATAGTGACCAGTATACTGACCAATAGTTCCATGCTATAGCTTCGCAAGGCAACCCGTACCCAACAGTCATAGTGACCAGTATACTGACCAATAGTTCCATGCTATAGCTTCGCCAGGCAACCCGTACCCAACAGTCATAGTGACCAGTATACTGACCAATAGTTCCATGCTATAGCTTCGCAAGGCAACCCGTACCCAACAGTCATAGTGACCAGTATACTGACCAATAGTTCCATGCTATAGCTTCACAAGGCAACCCGTACCCAACAGTCATAGTGACCAGTATAGTGACCAATAGTTCCATGCTATAGCTTCACAAGGCAACCCCTACCCAACAGTCATAGTGACCAGTATAGTGACCAATAGTTCCATGCTATAGCTTCGCAAGGCAACCCGTACCCAACAGTCATAGTGACCAGTATACTGACCTATAGTTCCATGCTATAGCTTCGCAAGGCAACCCGTACCCAACAGTCATAGTGACCAGTATAGTGACCAATAGTTCCATGCTATAGCTTCGCCAGGCAACCCGTACCCAACAGTCATAGTGACCAGTATACTGACCAATAGTTCCATGCTATAGCTTCGCAAGGCAACCCGTACCCAACAGTCATAGTGACCAGTATAGTGACCAATAGTTCATTGCTATAGCTTCGCAAGGCAACCACCCAGGAGTAATAGTGGCCAGTACAGTACGACCAATGGGTTCCATGCTATTCGGACCAATGGGTTCCATGCTATTCGGACCAATGGGTTCCATGCTATTCGGACCAATGGGTTCCATGCTATTCGGACCAATGGGTTCCATGCTATTCGGACCAATGGGTTCCATGCTATTCGGACCAATGGGTTCCATGCTATTCGGACCAATGGGTTCCATGCTATTCGGACCAATGGGTTCCATGCTATTCGGACCAATGGGTTCCATGCTATTCGGACCAATGGGTTCCATGCTATTCGGACCAATGGGTTCCATGCTATTCGGACCAATGGGTTCCATGCTATTCGGACCAATGGGTTCCATGCTATTCGGACCAATGAGTTCCATGCTATTCGGACCAACGGTTTCCATGCTATTCGGACCAATGGGTTCCATGCTATTCGGACCAGTGGGTTCCACGCTATTCAGCCTCCCAAGGCGACCATCAAATGGCTGGATCCCAACATAAGAAGAGCCGGTTCATATATCAATGGGAAGAATCAAGGATCGAGACAACCAGCGCAGGCCAGAAATCGGGAGAATCCGGACCATGGTAGCTCGAGACTGCCGTTATCTTGTCCGCGTTTTCGGTTCATCTATTTTTGTAAACAACTATCATGATGCAGAGTGCCCCCTCGCAAAGCGTTCAAGTGTGATGGTCAGGACAACTCGTGATATTAATAGAAGGGGCCGCAATTCCCAAGTTTCCCACCCCACGGCGGTCGGCGCTATAATCACAGGCGACACGCCTGTCAGCCTTCAAGGCCTGGCCTTAACCCGTCGGGCTACCTTCCATGAACCGGGTCCATGGTGCAGCGTGGCTTCCTGCCTTGTAATTTTAACTGCTGGGAACGCTTGCGTGAAGGGATACACTAGACCCGGGTACATGGTGCAGCTACCCACTGTTGCGTTGCCGCTGGAAACCAACAGCGTGTCCGCGATATGGATGCACTGCCCCCGAGCCCAACTGGCGGCATCAATTGTTAACCACCCCGAAAAGTATGGGCGGTGTGCGTGCTATACATTTCACATGATCTATGATGCGTGCCTAGTACGTATACGACACAGGCCACCCACCGGTCGGCGCTGGGCAGGTTCTCGTACGGGATGCGCTGCCGCAGGTCGCTCACGTAGATGCGCAGGAAGCGGCCGACCGAGAGCACGAACGTGAGGTAGAGGCCCGCGATGCCGTAGCCAGAGAGCGCGTCACCGATGAAGCCGCCTGCATTTAGGCCGGAACAAAGGAGGGAAGGGGGGGATTAGGGGGGATTGGGGGAGGGGGGGGGGAGAGGGAAGGAGGGAAGCCCCCCAATAATAAACAGGCTCAGATCATAGCAGAGTCAAGGCCGCTTCCGCACCTGGCACCTTCTCCGAGACGACGACGATGCGCGGCCCCTTGTTGGTGCCACACCCGTTGGGCAGGGATGAGTTGGGGCTCATCCTCTCAAACGACCACCAGAGTGCATGCTCGCCCTCGTCACTTGTGACCGCGACCGGGCGCTGCTGACCGCTGGCATTCGTGTCGCTACTGGCATCCGTCTCACCCTGCAGGGCGCTCTCGACGGCGCGACCGTGGAGGGTCAGCTGGCCGCCCTCGACATCGCGCTGGGGGATGTGTTGGGTGGCACGTGGTGGGGTGATGGTGTGTTGAGGGGGCACGAACGCCGCGTCAGGTCGGGTTGGGTTGGGAGCCGGAGTGACAGAGACATGTGTGTGGTCGGGGGAGGCTAAGACAAGCAGACACGCATACTATTCTTGGAACAAGGGCTTTTAAACCAGAAAAGGCTTTTAAACCGGAAAAGGCTTTTATTCCGGAAAAGAGGTAGGTGCCCCCTGTTAGTTGATGCCACAGTTAAACTAGTGAGCAATTAAGCGGAGTATGTAGAAGGGTCAATGGCGGGGTCAATGGGACAAGCAAGCACAGGCGGCGGATGATCAGGTGGCATGGATTTGATCTTCTTTACTACGTTTACCACTGAGGCAATCATATGGTTCTATACAAACATGGCATACTTGGAAGCCATCATGGTAGCTGTAAACACATGCCTTGCTGACTAGCGATAGACGTTGACGGAAGTAAATGCAGGATGCACAAACACATGCCGTGGCGGTGGCTACAGATAAATGCCTCGCTGCCTACAAATAACACAAACACCCTGGTGGCCGTACATGAAAGTGATGATACTATAAATAGACATACCCTGGTGGCGGATACCAGCGGCCGCGGCGCGCCTTGCCCCGGCAGGTCCCACATTGCGTCATAAAGACCTTGGAACGTGGCGGATTCAAGTGACCCGTTCATCACGCCGCGCAGCTGGCCCGCCACATCCCCGAACCAGTTGACCTCGAAGCCTGTCTCCTGAGCAGCCAGGGAGGCGACCAGGGTGGTCCCAGCGTTGCGTCCATTCCAACCAAAAAAGACAAAAAAAGAAGAAAAAGGCGTAACGAGCCTGGGCGGGGAACGTCAGTGCACAAACCTACGCAAGTAGCGAGGAGCCGTCGGTGAACCCTTGGGAGCCATCAAGGCAACCTGCCAAGAGCGAGCGTGAAATCAGTGGATTGGCGGGTAACGAACCTGAAACTGGTCTGAAACCATATGGTTAGGCCAACTGGTTTAACACCCAACTACGGAAGTATGAGACAGGCAAACCCGATGGGCCATGCCTTCACATGCATGTAGGCACGTAGGCTCGTACGGCGCTAGCACATATGCCGACCAATCAAGGACAAACCACAGGGAAAAGGGAAGCAAGGCTAATACAGAGAGCATACAGCGCTGTGGGCCAGACAACCCACTCACAAACCGTAGGACCTGCCTCGCCCCAAGCCCCACTTGTCACCAGCTAGTCCCAAGCCTCCTCCCTTCGTCCTCTAGCTCCCCCCCCCCCCCCCCACTGCTCCTCAACCACAACCCCGACCCCCCTCCCCCTCCCTTTCCTCCCCTCCCCCCCCTCTCCCTCCCCCGCCCCCCCCCTTTACCCGACGGTCAAGCGGCCGCTCCCTCCCAAAGCTCCATGAGACCACAAGATACGTGTCGTTGTTCAGCAGCGCCTGCAGGTCCCGGATCATCGGTGGCGGGAGGTCCCACAGGGTGTTCCCGTCCGGGTACCCGCACACCATCTGGACCTGGTCAGCCTCAAACTCCCTCAGCGGGTCGAC
This sequence comes from Mesostigma viride, assembly GCA_009746045.1. Taxonomy (NCBI): domain Eukaryota; kingdom Viridiplantae; phylum Streptophyta; class Mesostigmatophyceae; order Mesostigmatales; family Mesostigmataceae; genus Mesostigma; species Mesostigma viride. Next base: position 2,997,922 of record RPFO01000104.1, on the reverse strand, counting down.
CCGGTGCAACGCAGGCCACGCAGGTAACATCTGGCGCCTGTCCCCCGCCTCGTACAGCGTGAACCGCCCGTCGTCCGTCTGCACGCTGATGCTCATGTGGACGGAGGTGACCGGGTTAGGCAAGTTGGTCGGGTTGCCCGTGCTGAACAGGAGCAGGGGGAGCCACAGCGCGGCTAATAATAGAAAGAAGACGCCGCCCCCAACCAGGAGCTTGCTGTGGCGCGGCTGCTTGTCGCCGAGGCGCCGCCTCTCGCGGGAGAGTCTCGCGTCGCAGCGGACGAGGAAGAGCGACACGCACACGTCCTCGAGCTTGAACCAGTCATACAGGGTGAGGGCGCTGGGCGTGCAGGCCCAGTCGAGCACGGTGCGCAGCTCGTAGACAAAGGGGAGCGCGCGGTAGAGGAGGAAGCCGCCGTAGTTGAACCAGGATACCTGAAGGGGGGGGGGGGGGTCAATCGCGGTGTATTGGCAGTGGTGGTTGTCATGGTGGCGTTTGTGGTCGCAAGGATTAGCGCGCGGGGCGTGGATTGGTCCAGGCGTTCGTCAAACCCTTGTCTCCCCCTTCCACTGAGTCTCTCTTATCCTATTTATTTATTTAGCAAGGTGGGGGGCATCCCGCACTATCCAGGGCATTGCGGAGTAACCCGCCAATCCAAAAGAACCGGAATGACTGCCCACCAATCCGCGCGAAGCGCCCGGCGAGCGAAGCGAGCGGCCGCTTCAGCGGCCTGCGCTTCAGCGCACAGCGAGCGCAGCGAGCCGCGAGCGGAGCGAGCACCGTACTGTTCAGCGGGCCGCGAGCGAAGCGACCACCGTACTGTTCAGCGGGCCGCGAGCGAAGCGACCACCGGACTGTTCCCCTCTCCGGAGCCCAGCGAAGGACCACGTACTACGCACTACGCGTTACTCAGGAGCGAAGCGAAGCACCACGATACTACAAACTACGCGTAGCCGCGTAGCGGGCAGCAGCGGGCAGCAGCGGGCAGCAGCGGGCAGCAGCGGGCAGCAGCGGGCAGCAGCGGGCAGCAGCGGGCAGCAGCGGGCAGCAGCGGGCAGCAGCGGGCAGCAGCGGGCAGCAGTGGCCAGCAGCGGGCAGCGGGCAGCGGGCAGCGGGCAGTCCCTCTACCGCCTAAAAGGTCTCTCTACCGCCCAAAAGTGACTTTTTTTGGCTGGCGAAGCCTGCGGGTCACACTCGTCCTTACTAAGTCTCTTACCGTTGTCTTCGTCTGTCTTGACTTTGTCCCTTCACCTCAACTTGTCTCATTGTGCCTATTCTCTAGACGCAGGGAAGTGACTTAAGCGCGCACTCCACACTGCACGAATGTACCGTGCGCAGGAGGAGCTATAGCATGCTGTACTATACGACATGAGGAGCTATAGCATGCTGTACTATACGCCATGAGGAGCTATAGCATGCTGTACTATACGCCATGAGGAGCTATAGCACGCTGTACTTAGGAGAATGACACGCTGTACTACACGCCATGAGAAATCTATAGTATGCTGTACTATACCATATTACTACACCATATTACTACACCATATTACTATACAATATTACCATACCATATTACTATACCACATTACTAGTACAGAAGCAGCACGCTATACCAACAGTACCACGCCATACCGCGCGCATGAGGAACTGTCGCCCGATTGCGCCGTAGGTCGGGTACCGGAACCGAATCTGGAGGGCGGAGAGCGCAAAGCTGGCGACCTTGATGCCGAAGAACAGCCGCAGCAGCCCCCGATCCGCCTCCAGTTCCGGTCGCCAGTACAACCACGCGAGCACGGGCGTGAAGAGCGCCACGCACGCAGCGTGGAAGAGCACCTTGACCCGGATCGCGGACGTCAAGTACAGAACGCGGTCCGCGACCATCAGGGAAAACATGAATATGAGGGCGTAGACGTAGTCCACGGGGAACTGGTTGGCCTCGTAGGACTGTGACAGGGAACCACTACCCGAGTGGAGCAGGGACTGGTAGTAGAGCGCCAGCAGAACAAAGGCCGCCATGTCTGCGCCCACGATGGCCGTGTATAGATCACGCTCGTGGTGCCGCCCCGCCACCGCCGAGAGAATCGGGTGGGGGAAAACACCGGGGCTGGAAGGGGCAGGGGATAGAATCGGCGGAGGGTTCAACGCCTCCGGTTTCGAGGCTCCACCGCCCGCGCTCGTATTCGCATCCGCAGCCGCATTTCCAATGCTGCCACCAGCACCAGCACCAGCAGCTGCAGCAGCAGCAGCAGAAGCACCACCTCCACTTCCACCACCAGCGGCAGCAGGAGTGGCGGCACCACCGGCAACGATAGCCGGAGCACCCCCATCCGGCCCATGCATGCGGTCACCGCCAGCACCACCACTACCACCGCCCCCAGCACCAGCGCCAGCACTGCCCCCATATTTTTCCCCCGCGCCAGCCAATGGGTCCCGCCCCCGTGATGGCATCCCTCCCTCCCTGCCCCCTGCCCCCTGCGTCAAGCTCCCTGCCACCTCCTGTCCAGCGCTATCGCCCTGGCCGTACATCCCCTCAGACGGGAGCTCTTGGCTGGACCGATGGGCGTGACGCGTGCTGGTACTAGAGAGGGGCACGGGACGGGAAGGGGGCCCAGAGCTCTCCCACACCATCACGCCCTTCCCTTTGGCACTAGCCACTGCCTTGGCCTTGGCAGCCATTTCTGCACCACCTACTTCTTGCACCTGTCCTTGGCTTTCGGCCGACCGTGCGTCCACAAGCTGGCCCTGGGTTGATTGGCCCGGCCACAGTCCTATATTCAGCACGCATTCGCCTCCACGCACTTGCTGAGCCCAGCCGCTGTCGCCCTCCCCCTGGTCCCTAGATTTAGGTTGTTCCTCCAGTTGCGACTCCCTCGCAGGCTGGCCCCTGGACTCCTCTCTGTGGCCATCGCCATCACTGCCATCTACACACGAGCCTTGGCCAGCGTTGCGGGCAGCAGCAGCAGCAGCAGCACCAGCACTATCAGGAGCAAGTATCCCCCGGTGGCCCGACGCACACTCGCGGTCATCACTGGCACCCGTCACTACATGGCCGGTGGCCAGGACGCCTGGGTCCGCACTCCACGAGTACGACCTCATGTCGGAGAGCGCGACAAACACCCCTGGTGGATAAGGGTCAGAGTCGAGAGGAATAGGATGGAGAGAACTGGGGCGAAGAGGGCCAGTGGATCCGCAAGCAGCAGATGGAAGAGGGGCATAGGGGGGTGACGCGCCCCTGAGCCGTGAGGCCTGAGAAGCAGCGGGTCCCAGGGAAAAGGGAGAAGGTTGGCGCCCCATACCCAGCTCCTCCCCAGGGACCCCACACGAGGAGCCAGGGGTCGTTCCGTACGGTCCGCTGGTGGCCACCCCCGCTGAGCCGGTTGCAGAGGCACTAGAGCCGCGTGGATCGGCGGCATGACCGTGCCCGACACGAGCGAGGGGGGCGGATCGAGAAAATGTTGCGCCTTCCTGCCCAGCGATTCTGTCGGCACCGGCGACACGCATGCCCCGCGGCAGCCTCATGAGGTGCGTCCCGGAGGTGCCGACAGCGCCCTCTCGCTCCAGCTCAGAAACGCGGTCGGGTCGCGCCCCCCCCACGAGAGGCATGTGAGGGCGGGCAGTGGACCGGCAGGGGAGGGCCAGAATGATGCGCGCCATGTCAGACGCGGGGGTGACCGACAGCTGGCGGTAGCGCTCCCGCACCAGCTCGCGCCCGCTGCTGCGCGTGCGCGAGTATGCTGCCGATGACATCGCCGACGCCGAGGGGGCGTTTCTCGCGCCCGAGGAGGACGAGGGCTGTGATTTGGTGGCGATTTTCCTTGCGCCCAAGGAGGACGAGGAGATTAAGGTTGTCGCGCTGGTGGCCCTTCCTGCCAGCTGCTCGGGCTGCGCCTGCTGCTGCAGCTGCTTGCTCTGTCGCTCCTGTTTCCGTTGCCGCTGCAGCTGCTTGACCCGCTCCCACTCCATGAGCCAGCCTGGGTCGACCAGGTCGAACAACACCTGCGCGACATGTGGCGAGTCGGGGCTGCGCCGGATGCTCTCGAGCCTCACGACCCGCTTTGGCCGCACGTCACCACCGGACGCTTCGCTCCGCCCCGCCACCTGGCGCGGGTCCTTGTCTTCGGTTTCGCACCCACGCCGCGACTTTTCTCGTTCCGACCGGTAATGGTCCCGTTCCGTTTCTTCGTCATGGAAGATATGCCATGGCTTTCCTTCTCGGCCCGCCCCCTGGCACTCTGCCCTTTCTCCGGCTCGCCACCCGTGCTGCTGGGTGACTTGGGCAGCTTCCCCCCCGGCTGGCGCGGCCCAACCGTGCGGTTGCGCAGCCTCCCCCGCGCGCCAGGGAAGCCCACGCGGTGTGCGTTGATTCCCGGACGCCAGCATGCGAAGTCGCTCCTCCAGCGCGACGTTCAGCTCATCCTCCAGCCTGTCGGGCGTGAGGCTCTCATCCGGCACGCCCCACACGTCCAGCGTGAGCTCGATGAAGTAAGGAGGAGCCTCGGCGCCCACGAACAGGCTCTTGAGGTAAAACAGGGTGCCCTCCAGGGTGAGCTCGGGACCCCTTCGGAGCGAGGACCAGAGGGCGATGCCCCATCGAGGAAGACACGTCGACTCATGCCACGCGACCTCTCTCTCGTAGTTCTTCTGGCGAACGCGACGGCCATCCCAGGGCTGTGAGTGAGAGCTCCCATCATCCCTCTCTCCCTCTCCCTCTCGAATAGGTAGCCTCACAGAAGTGTAGGAGGAACCTGCGTTGTGCCCTTGACCCTCTTTACCCAGAGCGCTCTCAAGCCCGCCGCCGCACCTGCGCCCACCAGCAAAATCTTCCCTTGACAGCGCTGCCGCTGCCAACCCGCCCAGACCCTTCTCCACGTCACGGTCGTGGGCGACGGGGGGACCTGAGGACCCTGCCAGGGGCGCCCCCGCAGCCGGCGCGCCCGCTGCGCTGCCGCGCCACGTGACCCGCCTGCCCTCGCCTGCGCTCTCCAGTGGCTTGGAATTGACCACCATGCCGGGCTGAGCATGCATCTTGTCGCCATCAGCAACTTGTCCCGATGAAGCAGCAACCCTACTGGGTGCATCCAGTCCCCCTTCCCCACGTCCGATCCCTTGCAGGACTCCTCGCTTCCCCCCATGGCCCCGCTGGCACCTACTGGCATCCGCCCCCCCGTCCCCCTTGTTCACGCCCTCCCATTTATACCCCCCCTCCCCTATCTGTCCGCCTTCACCCTTATCTCCGCACTCCCCCTTGTCATCACCATCCCTGTTGCTCCCCCCGCCCCCCTTGCCCCCCCCAGATGAACCGTCCCCGGCTTCCCCCTTGTCGCCCCCGTACGCCAGCATCGGGACGACCGCCTGCCCGGACGCCATTGCCGAGCAGTGGACGAGTGTGGCGAGATAGACGAGGAAGAGGGGGAGAATCCGGGTCACGAATAGCCCGGGGGAATCCCCCTGGTCCAAATACGTGAGCCCAAACACCGCCCACGCGTGCTGGCGCTCCGCGGACATGCCCGACAGGCAGTTGGCGTCCCAGGGTATCTGGAACAGGTACAGCGCCAGAAGGTGGAGCTCCGCATACACGAGCGCTGTCCGCCAGAATAGCGGCCCAGGGCCGGGGTGGACCGCCAGCGCGTAGAGCAGCAGGGAGAGAAGGTAGGGCAGCGACAGGAGGGAGAAGGAGGAGAGGTACTGGAGGGCAAAGAGGAGGTAGCAGAGGGCCTCCGTGTGATCCATCGCGCTGCGGAAGCCGTACTTGAGAACCAGGCCCAGGCGGTGCCAGGTGTCGCGACGATCCAGCGCCTTGGAGGCCGCTGCCGAGCCGGTTGTGTTTGCGCTGGCCATCAGAGGGCTGCTGGTCCCCCCTGCACGAGCACCCCCAGCGGGACCTGCAAAGGCATCATCACCATCTCCACTACCGACATCACCGCCACCATGTCCGCCACCACCACCACCACCATATCCGCTGCCGCCACGCCCCCCCCCCGTAACTAACACCACCTGCTCGCTCAAGGCCACCCTGTCGGCCGGCTCACCCATCCCCGTGGTCCCCATGGGAAAGCCACTCCCGCCATCTGCCATCACAACTGGGACATCATAGGGACCCTCTGTGACGTTACAGTGACCCTCAGGAGGCTGTGACCCCATCAAACCGCCCTCGCTCCCACCAGGCGGCATCAGCGGTTCCCCTTCACGTTCCCTACCGTCTTCCTCGTCAAAGCTCCCCTCGCTCCCCTCACTGCTGGAGCTTGCATGTCGCGGCAATGCCGGAGTGGGAAGGAGACTACTGCAGGCGCGCCGTTGCCGCCGGCGCTCAAAGTCCCTCTCCGACTCCGATCCTCCCCCCACCTCCGCCCCAGTCGCCTCCCCTGCCCATTCCTGAACCTGTTCCTCTGCCCTGTCCTCTGCTTGATCCTCTGCCTCCTCCCCTGCCCTACCCATCACCCATTCCTCCAACTGTCCCTCGTCCCCTCGCCCTGCTTCTGAGATCTCAGATATCTCAGGGACACCTGCCGCGCGCCCCCCGGTGACGGATGCCGGAAGTCCTCCACGTGCCCGCAGCACACTACCGCCCACCCCGCCGGCGCCTCGAGGCAGCTCCCAACGCCTCCCCATGTCCCCATGAGCATCCACCTCACCACTGCTACCTCCTGGTCGAACCTGTCGTTCGTCCCCATCTGCCACACTTTGGCCCCTTCCCTGCCGTGTGCCGGACCGCTGCCTTCCCCTCTCCCACTCCTCGTGACTCCCTTCCTCCCTCTTCCCCCTCCCCTCCTCCCTCCCTCGCTCCCTCCCTTCCTCCCTCCCCTCCTCCCGTCTCGCCTCTCGGTCCCGCTCCAACATCTCCAGCAACGTGCTCAGCACGCTGTCCCCCACGTCCTTGATACTGGCGACTGCGGCGCCCCCCAGCGACCGCACCCCCCCACCAAGGACCCCCGCAAGCCCCGCCTGCGAGCGGCCTGACAAAGCCCCCCCTCCCCCCGCGCCACCCCCCAGCCATGGCCCCCCTCCCTGGCCAAGGGCTCGGCCAGCTCCTGTGCTGGCAGCCATGGGTGGGCTAGTCCGCAAAGGACCATCGAGCCTAGTTGCTACAGCGGGGGAGCCCCAATGGGACGCGTCTTGCTCATGCAGTGCTGGCTGGGAGGGGGCACCCCGATGGCCGAGACTGCCCAATCGCTGGCCGCAGCTGCCACCGCCGCCGCTATCGCTGCTGCCAGCTGTCACTTGGGAAGCAAGGGCTGGCGATGCGCCCGTGGTTGTGGACCAAGACCCCGCGGACCGCCCACCCCCGCTATTCACGCCTTGTTGGGGGCCATGGGCATGGGCATGCCCCTCCATACTTGGTACTCGATCTTGGTCAGAACCAGCGGTGGCACCACCCACGGCACTGGAGGCGGCGGAGTGGCGCCAATGCAGCGCAGGGGCCCTGGCGGCCTCTCCCACCAACGCTTGTGCCTGTGAATACACGTCACGCGGGTCCTCGCTCGCATGCTCGTATCGTGCCCCTGCCTCTAGAGGGCTCATGCGGGCATGGCCACGCCCTCCATGCGATCCTGCCGGTGTGACCACACCCTGCCCTGGGACCCCCTGGCCCTGGCCACTCCCACTGGAGGCATAGGGCCCCCGATGCTCGGCCATTGAGTGCAGCGGTCCCCGTCCAAACCGGGACTCGGGGGTCCCGAAGTCTTCCCCCGACGTGATCGAGGTCGTCGGGGCGCTCCCCCCCTGACCCTCTGGACACTGGGCGTGCGTGCCTGCGTGCTCAGGTGACGACGTGGACCGGTGAGCCATGAACACAGGATGGTGATGGCGGGCCATGACCACTTCGGGTCCCAGGGACGTGCCCACGAGCTGCCAGCTGGCGCCCGGCCCCCGCCGCACGCCCTGCCGGTTCCCTCCTCCGACATCAACCCCGGGTGCCAGCATACCTCCTGCTGTCGACCCTCCGCTGGCCGCCATCGCTCCGGCAGGGATGATGATCGGGCCGGTCCCTCCACTAGTCCACATCGAGGGTGGCGGTTGTCCCGGACCGAGCACGACGTCTCCATCAACGCCTCCATCGACCACGACGGTGGGGAGGCAGGAGAACTCCTCCAGGTGGCTCATCATCGGGACGATCCCCTCCTTGAGCCTCCGAAGCTGTAACCGGCGCGCCCGCTTGGCCTCGCCGATCGCCGCGAGCCGCTTCAGCTCCCTCGCGCGCCACAGCTTCTGGCGCACGCGCGCGCGGGCGGCCGAGTCCGCCTGCTCCTCGTCCTGGTACCTGACCACGTCCGCGAACGCCGCCGAGTTGCACACCCGGGACGCCACCGACGCCAGGATGAACACGAACAGATCGACAATCGCCGTGTGGCCCCTCGGCGCAAACGGGCGCGTGATCTTGAAGAGGCCGAGTATGTGGGGGAGGTCCGTCGGGATGCGGCAGCGCCCGAGGTCATAGTACAAGAACGGGGGCGCCTGGTAGAGCAGGAGAAGAAGCATGACGACGAAGTTGTACGCCCTCAGCCAGCGGAAGCGGGAGGGGTCGTGCATGAGCCGCGCGCGGGTACGGAAATAGTACAAGGAGAAGGCCAGGTAGGCGCCGTGGAGGACGTCGCGATACGCAGTCCCCACGATGAACATGAGCACCAGGGACGCGTTCAGCACCTGCCAGGTGGCGACGTAGCGCAGCTTGTCGAGCGGCGTCCAGCGGTGCCGCGTGCGGAACTCAAGTGGCATCCACACGTAGTGGACACCGCAGCAGGGGGGGGCGGGGAGGGAGCCTAGGCCCCGTCCTGGGCAAGACATGTCTGGGGAAGAAGTGGGCGAAGAGTCTTCCTCTTCTTCTCCTTCTTCAGAGAAAGGGAATCCGTCAGATAAGGGGAACAACGGAGCTTCCTCGCTCTGCAGCTGGCCATCATCACCACCATCATGTTCGCCAGCAGTGCTTCTGCCACGGTTCATTTCGCCAGGGCAGACAGTTCCAAAGGCGGGCTGCACGCCTCTGCCTGCATGACCGCCAGGTGGCACGCTCGTCGCATCCGCCCCGCCGCCCGTGCTGGCTCGACGAGGCATCCCTGATGATGACGACGAGGATGAGGGTGCCATCCATGACAGTGCGATGCTGGCGGCCGCTGATCTTCTCAACGTGGGTGCAACCGGCCTCGTGTTGTCTGTCATGCCTGTGACTGGCTGCCCACAAGTCATTGCCGCGTCCGGTGTTCTGCTTGTCATGCCTGGGAGCCGCGGAGCCCCTGGCTGTCCCTGACCCCCATGATTCGTATTGGCATCGCTCGCACTCCCGCGACTTCCAGCCCTTTGCCTGAAACCGTTATAATCCTCGCTATCACCACCATCACTCTCGCCCTCCTTGCCTACACTCCTCCTACTGTACTCGCTCCCTTGGCCAATCGTATCATGGTAGACGCGGTCCTGACCGCATCGTTCTTCTGACAGCCACGGCGGGCGACTCACATTACGCGACCGCTGCTGCTGCACGCGCCGCACACCCAGCGCCGCCTGGAGGACCAGGAAGATGGCCCACAGGCCCTTGATGCTGTCGACGCGCACGCCCAGCCAACATTGCCAGCAGTAGTCGGACGTCGGGTAGCGCCCCGCATGGCCCTTGGCGGCGCGGTGGTGGCCCGCCACGAGACACACAAAGCACGGCCAGTGCTGCTGGCGCGCGCTTCCAAACATGTCGGCAAGGATGGGGAAGGCGCTCATCCATGTTGGGCGCGAGGGCGACGCGGGAGTGGTCAGAGGAAAGGGAGAGGAGGGCGGGATCGAAGAGGGGCCTGAAGAGGCCCCTGAAGAGGGGCCTGACAAGGGACCTGAAGAACGGCCTGACAAGGGGCTCAAAGAGGGGCCTGAGGAGGGGGCTGACAAGGGGTCTGAAGAGGGGCCTGACAAGGGGGCTGAAGATGTTGCGGATGCAAGCAATGGAAGATATGAGCCAGAATCTTCCGGGGACGCCGGCTCGATTGACAAGGCCAATGGAGATGAGGAAGAGACCATGCCGCTGATATCATCGTCAGCGATGATGACATCATTTTGCCCCGTGTCGCCCAGGAGCCACCGACGCCAGAATGACATGGTCTGAGATCCCACGGCCATCCGCTGCTTTCGTGTCGTTGGTTCACCAGAGTGGGTCGGTTCACCGCCATTACCCGTCACGTCGTACAGAGAAGGTTCCGGGGAGGACACCCCCACGCCATCCGGTGCAGGCTCACGCGATCTCACCTCGAGGACCGTCCATCCAGAAGACACTTCGCCCGTTGTGCGGCTCCTCCCATCGTCCAACACCCCCAGACCTGGATCCCGCCCCCCCTGATCACGCCCCTGCATGCCGTCAGTGCCATTCCGCTCGTTACCGGCAACGGCACCGACAGCAGTAACGGTGCCATTATCGAGCCAGGTATGTTGATACCCAGCAACGCGCGATGGCTGTCCTCCAATGCCATAATCAAAATCAAACGCGAGTCCCCCACCCGCAGAGATATCAGCCAGGGCGATGTATTCAGCGCCAGAGGTCGGCATCTGTGGCTCTCTAGATGTAGGCATCTGTGGCTCTCGAACAAACCCGCCCACCAGCGCTTGTCCTCCGGCCACCCCCTGGTGCATGATATCCCAGGGGGGGGGTTGTCCCAGGAACAGCACGTACTGCGTGAGCAGCATAAGGGCCAGCATAAGGCACAGCAGCGGCCACAGGCGCTCCATGATGCGGGATTGTGGGCGTGCCAGCATGCACGCACCGGCCGCCAGCAGTAACGGCACCGACAGCAGGCTCCGCAGTTGGAACGCCCCCAGGACGAGAGCCAGGGTGCACACGTCGAAGCCCCAGGTGGTGTAGAACGTCTCCAGCCCCCGGCACGCAGCACGGCGGCACCACGCAACCTGGCGAGCCATGGACGGCCGCCCAGCGGGGGGTGGGAGCGGCTTGGTTATGCTGCCACGCGCCCCGCACGCACCGCAGGTGAAACGGCTGGGGTGCGCCTCGTCATCGAAACGGAGACCGTGGGGGAGGCCGCCGTGGTGCGGCTGATCACACCCCCCTGCATCCGCGCAGACACTGCAGCTGCGGCGGTGGCTCCGCTTGCCTGCGCCCCTCCGCCTCCTCCCTATCTTACCCTTTCGATCGTCCCCGTTAAAACCATTACTGCTGTCATACGCGTCTTTGCTCTGCCGGATATTCGCCTCCTCAGGGCTGGAAAAGGAGAGAGGGCTCAAAAAGGAGAACGAGAATCGGGACGGTTTGGCCGTTGCGTGAGATACGGTCTCAGTCCCCTGCTTTTGGTGAGATTGGGTCCTCCCCCAGCTCATTCCGCCCTGAGACGATTGACCCTGAGAAGGGCCCTGGCGCGGTGGCGGGCCCGGGCGGGAGGGCGACTCGCCCACGCCCCTGGCGGCAACAACACTGGTCATGCTGGCGTCTGCCTTGCCGTGACAGCTGCTGGCAGTGCCACCGCCACTAGCAACACAACCAGCAGCACCAGCATGGACAACTTCGGAAGAATCGGCCTCTGACACATCCCTGCCTACAGCTGGGTCATGCTTGGCCTCCTCAACGTTTCTGCCCAGGTCCGCCCCTAGTGTCTTTCCGCCCCCGACTGTCCCTCCGCAACCCCCCCCCAAGTCTCCGCGTCCCCATCCCTCCCCCCCTCGCCCCCCCCCCTCATCCTCCAGATCCCACAAATCGCTGCCACCTGGCACGAACAGGCCGCACGGCTCCGCCAGCGCGCTGTCCCCCAGCCTCGCACGCATCCACACGGGCACCTCGGCTAGCCACCGCCACCCGGCACGCTGCAGCAGGCACACGAGCAGGATCAGTATCTTGCTGGCGAGGCCCGTGGTGAGCGCCCACGGGTCATGCGCGTGCGAGAGAGGAGAGAACTCCGAGAAGCCTACCCAGGCCATGAAGAACACATGGGGGGAACCCGCGCCGATGCCCGCATGAGGCGCCGCCACCTGGAATAGGTACTGGGCGGCCATGGTGACGGAGGCAAGCAGGACCGCCGCGCGGGCAGGCACGCGTGAGGCCTTCCGGGGGAGCGCGCCGCGGGAGAGGGAGAGGAGGAGGAGCAAGGTGGCGAGGCCCAGGAGCGACAGGTGACGCGTCGCGTCGTGGAAGAGGGCGAGCGCGAGCAGCTTGTTGCAGTGGAGAACACATGCGCGACGAAGCAAGGCGGCCAGCTGGCCCATGCGGTCGCTGTGTGGTTGGTCGCGTCCACTGTGCGGTTGGTTGAATCCCATGCGGTCACTGTATGGTTGGTCACGGCCCACGTGGTCACTGTATGGTTGCTGCCTTGTAGGATGATCACCCCTACTATTGTCACCTCTATGATCCGGTCCCTGCTGCGGTGGTCGCGTAGAATGAGCCCCCGTGTCATCATCCCCTCTACAATCTGGTCTATTCTCGCCGCCGCGACCATCGCTACCATTGTTCTTGCAGCCGCCACACCCCGAGTTATCCTTGCTGCTGCCAATGTGGGTTCCCGGCGCCTGGCCTATAACCGCCTCGCTTCCCCCTCGCATTACCCCATGTCCCACAATGCCCGCTTCCTCTCTGTCGCCCCGATCCGATGCAGAAGATGGCCCTAATTCTGCCTCCCCTGCTGCCACCCCTATCTCTGCTGGCACCCCCTCGCCATCCCCTGCCCTTCCGGTATCTACCGAACCCCCCCTGTCATTCGCTGCTGCCCCAGGACTTCCAACCCCACCCCTCCCGTCTACCGCTGCCACCTGGCGGCCCCCGTGTTCCCGGTACGCGGGCGACAGTAGGTTGATTGCGATGTACTGTACCGCGAGTTGCCACAGCCGGCGATATAGTGACCCCGCGCTCCCCACGCCCAGCCCCAGGTCCTCGATCACCCCGTCCGACAGCCCCATTCGGTGACGGAGGAAATCGACGGACTGGTCGGGGAAGAGTGCGACCGCGTAGCGCACCAAGAACAGCGCGCCCGTATACGCCAGCAGCGGTGCCCAAAGCCGAGTTTCCTCTGAGGGTGTCCCTGTGAGCACGTGGGCGCACACCCAGAGAAGGAGAAGGAGGAGGGTGGCGAAGGAGGAGTAGGACACGGGGCTGGCGAGCGTCACCGCGAGGACCACGGTGAGGACCAGCTGGACGGCGAATCGGTCGACGAGCCGGTGGCCCCAGCGAACGATCCGGTCAACGGAAGGGTTGCCTGCGGGGGTAGGAAAGGGGGGTGGGAGTTTGTTAACGTGTGCATGAATATAACGGGGGTGTGAATGAGCATGTGCGACAGGGTTGACCGAGGGTTTGCCTGTGGGGGTTGGGGGGTGGGTGAATACATACGTGTGTCTTGTGGTGTGGGTTGTGGGGTTCGGGTGGTGGATAGGTGTGTGTGTGTGTGTGTGGGTTGAGGTGGGTAGGTTGGCTTTCCACGGAAGGCCCATGGTGGAATGGTGCGTAGATGAGTGGGGCAAGGGCGAGTGATGGGTAATGGTGGTGGAGGGGGGGGGGGGGGGGTTAGGGGGGGGTGTGAAATTATGTGCTCCGTGGTGTGGGTTGTGGGGCTTGAGTGGTGGGTGTAAGCCTTTGAATGTGCGTGTATAAAGGGAAGGGGGGGGTTGGGCGTGTATAGAGGGAAGGAGGGGTTGGGCGTGTATAGAGGGAAGGAGGGGTTGGGCGCGCGTGTGGGAAAATCGTGGCTTGGGGGCTTTGGGGGGAAGGGTGGGTGGGAGTCGGTGGGATGCAATACCATGACAACAGGCTCTAACATTACACGTATTCATTATGTTAAAAATATTGAATACATTATTCAATAATTATCATTACTAATAATATCTAAAAAATGCCTTCTCTTTATTCCCAGCCATCCCTCTCTTGCTTCCAAGCTATCTCCCACTCTCACCAGACATTGCATTTCAGGTCTAACAAAATCGACAACGTGGTCTCCAGGCTCCTGTCGTGCCTGCCCAAGGGAGCACGCGCAGCCATGTACCATCTTCTGCGCTGGCCGCACTCTATTACTTCATGTTTATACCACTGTGATTCCAACAACACCAACAAACTGGTTTCATTTACTCCCGCCTGATTTTGCGCTGGAATCTCAGGGAGCCAGCATAGCCTAAGTGTTACTTCCTGTCTTAGCAACACGCACCCTCTAAACATAATGCATACAGCAAAAACAAAATGGCTCCAGTTCTGCCTCCCATCTCACCTGTCTCAGGAAGCAAGCGCAGCGAACCCTCGACAGCTGGCCGTGGAAGTGGGCCGGCCCTCCCGTGGGCTGACCCGTGACCAGACGCACCCGACTGCACCGCCTGGTAGGCCCCGAGGGTGGGGTGGCAGGTAAGGGGGAGGGGGCAAGGGGTTGAGGGGCGTTCCCATATTCCATTTGTGCACATGCAGCAGCATAAGGCGCTGACAGAGATCCGGACACATTATGCTTGATCCGGCACAGGCACAGCGTGATGGCAGCAAAGATGATGGAAGAAACTGGGGGCAAGGCGGCCAAGTGTCGACAAGGAAAAATGAAAAGGGCTAGTGCGCTGGTGGAGTTAATGGCATAGACAAAAGGTAAGGCAACACACCGGAAGGAGACCTGCCAGGCGTTGCCAGGTGTCCAGGGTTGTAAGCGCTGCACTTCATGCTGAACTGTACGCTGTACACTTAATGGGAGCACTACCACTT
>RPFO01000104.1:2870795-2978295 GCA_009746045.1 Mesostigma viride | reverse complement strand
TTCTCTACAGCATAGCAGCATTCTCTACAGAATAGCAGCATTCTCTGCATAGCAGCATTCTCTAGATAGCAGCAGTCTCTATAGCATAGCAGCATCCTCTACAGCAGTCTCTACCCCCCTAGCAGCCAACCATCCTCACTTCGAAACTTGCGCTCTAATCATCCTACCATCCTCCTCGTCCAAGGCACTGGCAACCTCCTAAACAGCCTCTCACCCTGTAGGGCTATAGTCAGCCTACCATCCTAGCTTGAAGCTAGTATTTCTAGTCACCCTACCATCCTCCTCGTCCACAGCCCTTGCACCCGCCCACACTGTGTTGCATCCTCTGTAGAGTTCTAATCATTGAGAACATGACTTCTCAACCTCGTCATCCTACCATCCTCCTCGTCCGCAGCCCCTGGGCTCGACCACTCCCCCAGCCGCCCGCTGCCATCATATCTGACACGGGGCGCCATGCCTCGCCGCCGCAGTCCTCCGTCCAGCGCCAGCAAGCAGGCGGTGGCCAGCTGTCCTGCCAGCACCAAGCCCGGCCACCGGAAGTGCTCAAGGCCCAGGTTGGCCAGCCAGCGGTCCACGTTCCTGGGTACCTGGCGTATCGGACCGATTGGGATGGCAGCAATAAGCCAAAAAGACAGAAAGAAAGAAAGAAAGAAAGAAAGAAAGAAAGAAAGAAAGAAAAGAAAGAAAGAAAGAAAGAAAGAACGGACGGACGGACGGACGGATGGACGGACGGACGGACGGACGGACGGACGGACGGACGGAAAGAAAGAAAGAAAGAAAGAAAGAAAGAAAGAAAGAAAGAAAGAAAGAAAGAAAGAAAGAAAGAAAGAAAGAAAGAAAGAAAGAAAGAAAGAAAGAAAGAAAGAAAGAAAGAAAGAAAGAAAAGGAAAGAAGGCGTAATTAATTAAAAGTTGTCAACATTTCAAATTGTAAAGGGTAGTCATATAGTAGCGGTGCACGTTCTTGGGCACCTGGCGTGGAGCCATTTGTCGAGCCATTCGACATGCGAAGTGAACGAGTGTGCGTGAGGTAGATTGGCAGGAGCACACACATCCGCAAGATATGCAACTGCAATGCTAACTGTACAATCCCTATAATTCATGGCATGCAGAACATACCATAGCCACTGTACGCCATAGTTCATGGCACACAGTGACCGAACTATATCATTGTAAAAATCCAAAGATACCACCATACCTGAAAACCATTGGCCCCCCACCCCCCCACCCTACCCAGCACTCCCATACCAGACCACTGGCCCCCCCCTCATTCCCCCATCCCACCCGCCCCTTTACCTGGGCTCCGCCACCTCTGCCTTCCCGACAGACAGACAGACAGACAGACAGACACACACACACACACGGAAAAGAAAAACATACCTGGGCGCTGCCACCCCTGGGCCACCCTGCGCTGAACGCGTACTGCCCGAGCATCCATGCGAGGACGAAGAGGAGCAGCAGCCGGCTGGTCTGGTGGAGGCGGCGCGCTGAGGGGAACGCCAGAATAACGTAGAGCGAGAAGAAGAGCAGCACACAGGAGAGCGCGCGGACGAAAGCAAAGCTCCAGGTGACGAGCGCCAGCAGGCAGACCTGATGGGTGGGTGGTTGAGGTGTGTGTGTGTGTGTGTGTGTGTTAGTTGGGAAAGGAAATGGGGGGATTGCAGGAAAGACGGGCAAGCCAGGTGAGGGTTGGATGCTGATACGTATAAACAAATGAGCATGTGTATTCGCCAATATCAATATGAGGACCTAACGCGCATATTGCTCCCCTGGAAACAGATACTGTCGCTATATCAATATGAGGACCTAACGCGCATATTGCTCCCCTGGAAACAGATACTGTCGCTATATCAATATGAGGACCTAACGCGCATATTGCTCCCCTGGAAACAGATACTGTTGTAGTACATTGTACTTTGCATAACACTAACGCGTATACAAAAGATAATAATAATAATAATAATAATAATAATAATAATAATAATAATAATAATAATACATCCTACGACAATGTCCAACAAGAAACTGCACGAGACAAGGCAGACTATTGAACGTCACAACCATGGATGCCAATCATGCATTCATGATGAATGATCTTCAAACCAGGCAAAATAAATCCGAGAAACGGACAGCGATAGCGAAAATGACCAAGAAAAACAAGGAAAAACAATCAAGGCGTACCAATCGAACAGTAATGTACTACTACTATGAAGCATGCGGTTTATGGCACATTACTTAGTAATGCTAGCTTTCCCCAAAATAGACTGTCCCCTAGCACATGGGCTACAGGCCTTTAGCCTCGGTGTATGGCCAAGAATGAGACCAAAGGACCTTTGAAAGCCAGGCGCCCCTTACCGCAAACCCCATGTTGGTGATGAACGAATCGCCCATGCGGACGAGGGTGCTCTCGCAGAGCGGCTGCCAGCGGTCCCTGGGGTGGGGGCGTGGGGTGGGGTGGGGGTGGGGTTTGGAGGGCAGGCACAAGGGGGTACATGACACAGGAGACCGGCACAGATACAGCGAAGCGGGGGGGGGGGGGGGGGGGAGGCAAGCAAGCCTAAGTATTCCGGCATAGAGAAGGGGGGAAGGGTGCGCACCAAGGCAAGCAACGCAAAAAGGTGAGCAAGCAAGACGGGAGATTGGCAATCCATCACATTTCAACTGGCTGCTGCTGAAGGCCACTGGTCTTAGTTTTGGGCGAATCATGCCGGTACCACCGGCCATATAACTAAACCAACCATGCTGGTACCACCGGCCATATAACTATACCAATCATGCTGGTACCACCGGCCATATAACTATACCAATCATGCTGGTACCACCGGCCATATAACTATACCAATCATGCTGGTACCACCGGCCATATAACTATACCAATCATGCTGGTACCACCGGCCATATAACTAAACCAACCATGCTGGTACCACCGGCCATATAACTATACCAATCATGCTGGTACCACCGGCCATAGAACTATACCAATCATGCTGGTACCACCGGCCATAGAACTATACCAATCATGCTGGTACCACCAGCCATATAACTATACCAATCATGCCGGTACCAGCGGCCATAGAACTATACATGGGGGAGGACCATAGTAGCGAAGGCCGTACAAGGCCCGTAAAAGGCCCCTCAAGGGCCCGTAAAAGGCCCGTAAAAGGCCCGTAAAAGGCCCGTAAAAGGCCCGTAAAAGGCCCGCAAAAGGGCCGTACGAGAGCCGTAAAAGGCGCGTAAAAAAGGCCCGTAATAGGCCCGTAAAAGGCCCGTAAGAGAGCCGTAAAAGGCCATCAAAGGCCATAAAACTGATCAAAGGCCCCATAAAATGCAAGATGGACGGGAAACGAGACAGAACGAATGGCTCGAGCTTTAAGACACTTTTCAAGGAATCCGAGAAGGTTCCGTCCAGCGTGAGCGACAGGGACCCACCACGTGCGGACCGACGGCTCCTCCTCAGGGTACCCCGCGTAGCCCTCCCCTCCCGTGACGTGTGGCGGAAGTAAGGGCTCCGCCATCGAGCCGACCGCGTGCCGCCGGGGGGATGCCCCCGAGAGGGCCGTGAGGGCGGACGAGGAGGGGCAGATGGGGCACCAGCGTGGCTGTTCGTAGTCCCCACGCGCGGCGCCGATGGCGACCATAAGCTGCGACAATATATACAAATATGTAACAACAAACAAACACATGTATTGACAATAAACCGAAAGAAATTAAGGTGGCGACCGTAAGCTGCAAATGGAAAGAAATCTCACGCAAGGGGATGCGTGTGGCTGAATGTAGCGGTGGTAAGATGTTTTGTTATGTCTCCCTATCTATCAACGCCTCTTTCTCAGTATCCCTCTAGCAAGGGTTTGCTTGAGACTTAGTAACTGACTTAGTTACTGACTTTGTTACTTCACACTAAGCCCTACCCTTCCCCATGATAAGAACAAGCACCCTAACAGCACACAAAAGGGTAGCCATCCAGTTCTGAGAACCACCACCACCAAGGCCAAGAGAAAAGGTTTGCAGTGCCTGTGGTAACACCCGCAAGGAGATTCCACAAACCACCCAACCACGGTCCCATAGCAATAACGAGATCAGATCAGGTACAAATATAAGAAGCGCAGCCTATGAGAAGAAACACACCCATGAAATATACTCATGAGATATACATCACCAGACATACTACTAAAAACTCAGCACAAGAGAAAGGAAGGCAGGGTTGTCCTAGTATAATCGGTTGTGCAAGGAGTCAGATTCCTTTGAGCCATGTCATGAGAGAGTCAAGCGATCACAAACCATTATGCTCCAAGATCTATAGCACCTAAGCAGCCTCCTTGGCAAGGCCAACCAGCACAGTAGCATGCTTATCTACTACTACTCATACTACTCATACTACGATGATGATGACGACGACGACGACGACAATGACGACGACGACGACGACGACGACGACGACGACGACGACGACGGCGACGACGACGACGACGACGACGACGACGACGACGACGACGACGACGACGACGACGACGACGACGACGACGACGACGACGACGACGACGACGACGACGACGACGACGACGACGACGACGACGACGACGACGACGACGACGACGACGACGACGACGACGACGACGACCACCACCACCACCACCACCACCACTACTACTATTACGACTACTACGACAACTACGGCTACTACTACTAGTACTACTACGACGACGACGAGGACTACTACTACTACTACGACGACGACGAGGACTACTACTACTACTACTACTACTACTACTACTACTACTACTACTACTACTACTACTACTACTACTACTACTACTACTACTACTACTACTACTACTACTACTACTACTACTACTACTACTACTTCTACAAATAATAATAATAATACTAATAATTTACGAGATTATACAGGAGCAACGATAACGATGATGCCCGATTGTGTGTTGGTTTAGGTGAGCAGGGACACCGCAAGTTTGTCCAGGAACCGTCATAATAATTCCATAATGGCCATTACGATGAGGCCAATCAGAGCGCCGGCCTGGATGAATAGGGGGTGCTGTGGCTGAACGCAACAAATTACTATGAGACTGACCATTACGATGAGGCCAATTAGAGCGCCGGCCTGGATGAATAGGGGGTGCTGTGGCTGAACGCAACAAATTACTATGAGACTGACCATTACGATGAGGCCAATTAGAGCGCCGGCCTGGATGAATAGGGGGTGCTGTGGCTGAACGCAACAAATTACTATGAGACTGACCATTACGATGAGGCCAATTAGAGCGCCGGCCTGGATGAATAGGGGGTGCCGTGGCTGAACGCAACAAATTACTATGAGACTGACCATTACGATGAGGCCAATCAGAGCGCCGGCCTGGATGAATAGGGGTGCCGTGGCTGAACGCAACAAATTACTATGAGACTGACCATTACGATGAGGCCAATCAGAGCGCCGGCCTGGATGAATAGGGGGTGCCGTGGCTGAACGCAACAAATTACTATGAGACTGACCATTACGATGAGGCCAATCAGAGCGCCGGCCTGGATGAACAAGGGCGCCGTGGCCAGCGTGGGCAGCTCGCGCGGGAGTAGGTACAGCCCCCAGGTGGTCCAGGGTCTCCCCAGGGCCCCCTCAGACAGAATGTGCGTGACGTCGGGGACGTTGTATATGTACAGGGTGCACGCGTGGGATAGCGCGTAGAGGAGGAGGGCGAAGGGAGGCCCCCGCCTGCACGCATGGGGAGGCATGAAAGGATCCGCACATGACTGATGTGACTTATGGAGCAGCATCCTTTACAAACGAGCACTTGGTAAATATGTCAGCGGATGCCCGTGGCATAAGTGTAGTATGAAGGTAACAAAAATCAATGTTTGATTCTGCCACAAACTAATTTTGTGTCTGATACTAAGCCATAATTACAAACGGGCATTTGGGAAACACATGAATTGATACTACTATAAGGACCACTCTGGCAATATTGCCCTCTCTTTTCTTTCCTCTTGTTCCTTAAAAGACCCGGACATTGGTATGTTTTACTGAGAAGCACGTCTGAATAAGGGAAACGGAGTTTTGAATGCGTTTGCGATTCAGAACACCTGTACAGTGGGTTGCATATGGCTGTGAAAGAGGTGGGTTGCCACGTGAAGCTGACGCCTGCAACCCGACTGGGAAAGCGGGCCCACAGATCGTGCAAGAAAGCACGCACAGTGACAAACACGGCTAAATGAATACTACTATGGATGAATAAATAATTATTATTATAATGCTCAAAATATGGATAAATCAAGATGGAAACGTAAATAGAAACCTAGATATAAACAAACCTAGATAGGAACCTAGCAAGGAACCTAGATAGAAAACATAGATAGAAAACCTAGATAGAAAACCTAGATAGAAAACCTAGATAAGAGCCTCCAGCATCTCCACGTTGCACCCGCCCACATGTCCGATACAACACAACACACATTACAAACACAACGCAGTTCAATAGTGTCAATGACAAGCCCGCAGGCAACATATGCTGGCATCCCCTTCATGTTGCACCGGCCCACCTGTCCTTCCCACTCGGGTGCACGCGTCGACCCCCCGCCGCCGATGGGGGTGGCCCCCACTTCCCCCAGAAGAGCCGTGCAGAGACGAGCAGCAGGTAGGGGGATGCCAGCAGCGAGGGCTGGGCGATGCCCGCGAGCGCCGCGAGGGGGGCATACCCGTGGCACGCCAGGTAGTCCCACAGGGTAAAGGGGTGGTCCTCTGCCCACAGGCGAGGGGGACGGGCGGATGTCAGGAGGGGCGAGGTGGGGAGGGGAGAAGAGGGGAGGGGGGGGGACGATGTCAGGAGGGAGGGGAGGATACAGTTTGACGTGAAAGAATTAGAGAGCACGCCGGGGAGCGAAAAACTTGGGCAGGCGGGTCAAGAGCAGAAGGGCTAGGTAGTAGGTTAAAGTAGTATTTCATAGTAGAAGGTTATGCCCTATCACTCAAGGTAGTATGAGACCTAGGTGGTAGTTTATGCCCTATCGCTCAAGGTAGTAGGAGACGTAGGGAGTAGGTTATGCCCTATCACTCAAGGTAGTAGGAGACCTAGGGAGTAGGTTATGCCGTATCGCTCAAGGTAATAGGAGACGTAGGGAGTAGGTTATGCCCTATCACTCAAGGTAGTATGAGCCCTAGGGAGTAGGTTATGCCCCATCACTCAAGGTAATAGGAGACCTAGTTTGTATAGGATAGGGTATAGTAGGTTGTATAGGATAGGGTAAATTAGGTTGTGTAGGATAGGGTATAGTATGTCATACCGAGGGACAGGGTCGAGTAGGGCATACCCTAACGCTCCGATGCAGATACGTGCACATCAAATTACTTCACCGCTCGGATCAAGCATGAACGCGCCCCCCCGGGCAATCGCAGAGAAGGAACCGAAAACCGAGGGACTTGACCACGTTTGTCTCAAAAGCTTTAGCAGTATCAAATTTATGGGTGGACCCGTAAAAAAATTGACAGCAATCTAGGCGCAGCGCGCTGAGGCAGACAGCGGCACACCAATAAAACTGCTAGCCAAGCGCCTAGAAGGGACAGGCTCACTACTCCGAACCAAATCCCTATTACGTGCTTTCCTCTAGGTTCTCTAGAAGGGACAGGCTCACGACTCCGAACCAAATCCCTATTACGTGCGCTCCTCTCGTGTTCTCTGCAAAGCGCTACCAGGGCTGCAATGGGAGGTGAGAAAACTCCCCAGCGCAACGCGCTTGTGAGGTAACAGCTACTCACCGTCGCTGTGTGGTGTCACAGCTGAGCCCCGCCACCGGCACAGCCCCCATGCCACGCATGCCAGCATCAAGGACAGCAGCTGTGGACCGGACGCCCACGCCAGGTCAGCAGGGGTGCAGCGTTCCTTGGGGGTGTAGATGCAGCTGAGATGGATGGGAACAACGGGGGGGGGGGGTGGGGGGGAATCCGGGGGGAAGGAGACCATGGCGAGGGAGACATGCCAATACAGGGGGATGTGAGACAGGAGAAAAGAGGCATGAGAAAAGGAAAAGACATATGAGACAAAAGACGGAGATACGGGACAAAAAAAAAAAAAGAAAGAAAGAAAGAAAAACAAGAAAAAAGCTGTGTGTGTGGTGGGGGCGGGGGTGGGGGGGTGGGGGGGTGGGGGGAGACACACACACACACACACAGAGAGAGAGAGAGAGAGAGAGAGAGAGAGAGAGAGAGAGAGAGAGAGAGAGACAGAGAGAGAGAGAGAGAGAGAGAGAGAGAGAGAGAGAGAGAGAGAGAGAGAGAGAGAGAGAGAGAGAGAGAGAGAGAGAGAGAGAGAGAGAGAGAGAGAGGTGGAAACAAACATGATCCGAGATACGTGACGGTGGGCAGCACGTGAGTGAATGCAGCCGTGGCGCAAGGAACAGGCGGAGGGCCCACACAGAAAGGGGAGAGATGCTGGCAGCGTGGCAACCTGAGCTGAGGCACACGGTTGAAGTCGAAACATGCGTGGAAGATGGGGCGCCGAGGTAGCAACTGTATCCAAACTGTGGATCAAAGAGAGAGGGGGTGGCATTTAGAGCAGCAAAGGGGGGGGGGGGGGCATTTAGACGTCACATTTGAATGTAAAACAAGGCCCGAGGGCAAACTCCATCCCCACCCAGCGTCCACAGCATACCATGGACAACAGTCCTGGGAGGCCTCTGACTAGGCCATACAATTTAGCATCGTCATTGGAGATGCCTAGGCCAGACAATCGCCCATGGGACAGCAATGTGTAACAAGCACTTCTATTCAAATCTTCCTCTATCAAGGAGACTCTAATGTTCTTAACCATGATACGCTTGAAGTCAACAAAAGGGTGGCCCTCATGAAACCCGTCGTGAAACCTCGGAGAGCCTACCGGGTATAAATAGCCTACTGCTCATATTTGATAACAGATACATAAAATATATTAATCGCTAACATTGATCTCATATTAGAGGCCTGCCGCCTGTAGGTAGGCGTATCATCCTACCGCCGATTATAGGTGCTGAATTGACACGGAAAAGCGGCCCTCCAAGGCCTACCGCCTGTAGGTAGGCGCATCAGCCTACCTGGGCCAGCCCACCAGGGACAGCAAGACCTGGGTCCATCCCCTCAGCTCTCGCTTGGTTGCCGCTTCGTGGTGGATCACGCTGGGCAGCTCGGCGATGAACAAGGAACCCGCTTGCGATAGTAGCGAGCAGAACGCCAGGCAGGTCACCCAGAGCCACACCCTGGAGCGGGCCGCGGCCGCGGAAGGGCAGGATTGCACCACTGCGGGATTGTCCGAGAAAAAAAGCGGGCAACCGGTGATCGGTCACGGGAAAATCAGTGTGGGTCGAACCGAACACAGGTTAGAATACAGAGGCCTCGGTTATACCCGATTTCCTTGCAACCCAGAATTGAGCACGAATTTAGGGAGCCCAATTGTAAGACTGGGCACGCTGGAGTTTTTTAATTAGTTTTTGTTGCATGTCGCATAAGTTAGGAAACCAAACGAGCGACTGCCTTCAACAATTCTGCCAAGCAAAGGTGTGAATTCACCAAATTCACACGCATGCACGCACCATGCCGCCGCGCTCGAGTCTGATACGCAGATGCGAAGAAGGCTGCAAGAAGCCACGCTGATGAAAGACTCGGATTTACAAGCGAGCCTGCAGGGAAAACAAGGTGAGAAAAGATCATAGTTATTCCGGTCATGCTTCATGAGTTACGCGAATGTCCGCGGTTTTATACGTACGCAGAACTGAAAAATGGCATCTTAAGTAAGCAGCAGACTAACCAACTAATAAGCCCGCTGACGCCAGAGAGTGGGCTACGACTCCCATGGCGACGGGATATCTCCCGGTAAGTGGCTGCTACATCAATGCATCTGTAGTTCGTCCAGAGGCCTTGTGGACATGAACGAGACAAGGGAATAGCGGTCGACTCTTCTCGCAGCGCATAAGATTCACTCTGTTCTCCATGTCACGCACTGTTTGCACGTTCACACCGAAATTCGTCAGCAGGCCTGCTGTCAATTGCCTGCGACGTTTCATGCCAAGGGAACAGGCGCGGTGGGACTGCTGCAGCGCTACACCGGCCATTTCGGCCATTTAACGAAGTCCTTGATAACGCGAATTTACTGTTTCGCGCGAGTACGAAGTTGCAGATCTACACGCTGGGTTCTGCGATCCCGATTCCCGCGTGACGCGAGGCAGGTGCCTAACGTGACGCTCGGCAGCATAATCGTCGACACGACGCGACTCTGCGACAGTAAGCCCTCCGCACGTGTGCAACACCACCGAAAACGCAGGGTGAAAAATGAAAATCCAAGTCATGAGAGATCATGGAGGGGTTGCCGTGAACCAACTGAATAATTTATCGCAATTTCAGCTACTCCGGGGCATTTGGACGGCAGGCCGTTAACAGATGCATTCATTTGTCGCGCAAGGCGCCAGTGCATAACGTGGCAAACTATGTGGGAGCATTCCGGGTTGTATTAATTTCATCACCAGCCCAACATTGTAAGATATGATCTAGATTTCTCGCAGTTGCCTTATCTTGAGTAAAAAAGGCACCGCGCATTGCTACCACTCAACGGCGGGTTAGGTATAGACAGGGAAAACTAAAAACCGACCCTTTCATGTTTTCTGCGTGTTAAAATGTTTATATATATTTAGGTACATACGTATCGGATATGATCTGGAGCGTTGAGACCACTCGAGGCATTATTCTGTCAAGGCAGAGCCGGGTTTGCCGAACTGTCTCCTGCATTGACGGCGTAGGCCTGTCCCATCCAGTTTCCTCTTTCTGTCGCAGTAATTTTGCGGCCGGCCTTTGCAGGCACCGCGGATGTGCTGTGCCAGTCGTCTTTCCAAGAGGTGGGGACTGTCGTTTGGCTTCTCCGCGTTCATCTGGCAATCTAGAATTAAAGCGCACCTCTATGACGAAGCGTTTCATTGTGCAAGCCTCCGGAGGAGTGTCCGAGGCAAGAATGCCTGCTGGGGCGTCCGTTTGCCGCAACTGCAAACGTACATTTGACGCTCAGGACAACGGGCCCCAAGCCTGCAGGTAAGCATATGCATGCCCATTGGATTATTTTCCAGGCCGTCTTTGGAACTTGCTTCATCTAGCCTGGCTCATCTGTGTGGCACAGCAGTCCTAGTCCGCATATGAATGCAGATGGCATTCTGGATAATGGTGACATGCACACTCCATGGCACATAAGGTCCATTCCATACATCACATCCCGTCCTGCACACCCCGCCAGTTGATGCACATCGCCTTGTCGCATTTAGTGTGGACTGCGGAAAGCATTCCCCGAAACGCAGAGAGCATGTCTTTTACCCAGTTCCTGGGTTCCATGCAGCCATTAGTCTAGAATGATCAAACCTGGACGTTTTCCGCAGCTCATGTGGCGTTCAACAAGGAGGCCCCCCGCGGACCATTGTCAATGCGTGCACACTGCATGAGACGGTTCTTGGCATATGCACACAAACGCACGACCTAGCTGCAGTCACAGTGAATGAGACAACAGCTGGTGCGGCCAGAATGCTTATCGCTTGCCTCCACGCTCGCCCCCTCCTCAGCTTGGCCAAGCAATGCGCATGGGCGTGGGGCTTCTTGCCAGTCAGCATTGCCAAGCCTGTCCCGGTTTCGTCAAGTGCTCAAGGTTCTCTCTAAAGGTCTCTCTCCTTTACTGGGGAGTGGGCCCCCCTTACCTTATATATCTCTTCCTTGTGTGCCCCCCCTAACCTTATATATCTCTTCCTTGTGTGCCCCCCCTTACCTTATATATCTCTTTCTTGTGTGCCCCCCCTTACCTTATATATCTCTTCCTTGTGCGCCCCCCCTTACCTTATATATCTCTTCCTTGTGTGCCCCCCCTTACCTTATATATCTCTTCCTTGTGGCTTGTGTGCCCCCCCTTACCTTATATATCTCTTCCTTGTGTGGCCATGCCGTGTTTATGTTACAACTTTTTGCTGCAATTTCGAAAGGTCTGCCCTGCCTAACCAATAACTGGTTGCTGCAGTGTCTAATTGCCACCCTTATGCCTCTTTGTGCTCGGCCTGTTGTGCCTATCTGCTAGCGTTTTTAGTCTGCTTCCTACTGTAAAGTCTGTTCTGCCTATTCACTAAACTTTTTGTGTTGGGCCACTGTTGCGTGTAACTGCTTCTAAACTGCCTCTAAACTGCGCGTAACTGCCTTGCGTGACTGCCTGTTCTGCACCTTAGGTACCACACCCAGTTGTACACGGGCGGAGAGACGAGCAAATTCATAGGGTTCCTTCGCACCGGGTTTGAAAAGGACCAGCAGCTGCCAGAGACGGAGCGGGGCCTGAAGCGGTTCTGGGACTGCTGCGGGGCCACGGACCCAGATAGCCCTGGGTGCGTGCAGGGCCACCACGTGGCGTTTGGTGACATTTGATGCCCCTGTGACAGCACAGGTGCATGCTGCTGCTGCTACACCCAAGCAAGCGGAAACGATAGGCTCCACCTATTGCTAGCTTCCGGGAATGCGAGCAGCGTTGTGGAATCCCTATGTAGTGTGGCTGGATCACAGTGCCAAGTTATGCAGTGGGTCAACTTCCACTATGGTGCATGGCCCCATTATTTCATTGTGTGTTACTTGCAGTCTCTTTTTTAACTGTTGCTAGCACCAATGTCCTACCACTTACCAGTATGGCTTTGGGCGTTGTCTACTGCGTTCCGCGGGGGTGAACCCAATATGTTGGGTTCAGCCTTGACTTCTAGCCTGTAGTTGCAATACGTTACATTAGGATGTCAACTACGCGGACCAACGAGACGTGCGTTTAGGGCATGCTTATTTGCGTTAATGGCATGGAGCATAAATACAAGGGGGTATATCCATGAGACAACCAGTGCAGGCATGTCTGATATCCACGGATGGGGTGTGTCGTGTGTGCGCATCTCCAGCCTGCCTGGCCGCAGCAATATGGACGGGCTAGCGAGTATATGCGGGGTAAAGTGCTTAAGACTTGCATGCTGCATTCATTCATTCACGCACCTCCGTTGGCCGGGTGAGTCACGGTGTACCAACTTTTAAATAGGTACCTTTCATCCCTGTTTGATGCACAGCAGCAAGAAGCGGGCATGGGAACTCCCTTCTCACGCAGCTGTGAACGGCAGGCCACAAGTACCAATTAAACTGCTCACTGGGAGAGTCTAGCATGACATGTGTTGTTGCCCATGCAGCACAGTCACCAGAACGTGCTTGTTTGCTGCCACTTGTGATGTTGATGGCTGAACGTCCGTAGTAGCCGGTGCGCTCTCCAAACATGCATTGTGCACTAGACGAGCTTGTGCTCATGCACAGCGCTGTTAGCTATTCGGAGGCCATGCGCATATAGCCTAGCCACATACCCTCCACCCCATATGTCATGCAGGCCTTCTAGGCCCTCTCCTCAAGCCCCCCCTGGGTGCCTGTGCTTGTTAAGGAGGCATGAACCATCATGGCGGTGCAGGTGCACCTTGTGCACCCAGAGCAGGTGACAGTTGTACATCCTCCACCTGCAGGTTGTAGCCCTGATTGTATTACAAACCCATAGATGCCCCTTTCTCAGGGCTATGTGTTACATATGCTCCCAACGGAGCTATGATTTTAATTAAGGGGACGGGACACCCCCGAATTTTTTGGCGCCAAAAAATTCGCGCCGGAGCCGAAGGTCACAAATTTCACGTGCACGGTGCGCGCACCCCTTGCGGAAGTGGCCATGGCGACTGCGTTCAGGCGAAACTACCACACTAAGGCAGGCGAAATGCAAAAATTTTACTCGAATCTAAAAGGAGATGAGTTTATGATGTTAGTTTGTGGCGGAAATCAGCTGGTTTACAATATCGCTGTTGTTTTTTTATGCCATCGGCATGGGGGGTAATCTGAATTTTTTGGTCGCGCGGAATGAAATAGAATTCATGATAGCGGCTGTAAAATAGCGGTTTTGGGGCTGTTCTGACCGTGAAGCAGGCATTAATATCGGTTGCATCGAATTCTAAACCGAGCTGGTGCTTTTTGCCAGATTTTCGGCCATTATCGGTAAGTAATTGTTCAGACCTGCGCAGTGCGTGTCTGACCTGTCCATGGAAGAACGGCTGTTGTTGCGCGCCTGGGCGAGGGATTTACGAGGGCAAGGTACAGATTTGTCGCGAATGTTATCTGCTATCGGTGCTTTCTTCTATGAGCTCATCGTTCGAGGTTTTTTGCGTTCTTTTTGGGCAGTTTCCGCCAGCTAGCTCGCCGTCGCTTGCCGTTGTGTTGTCGAATACCTGGCAGCTTTAGATTGTTTTCGTTGATGTCGTGATCAGGGCCGCTTCAGTCGCAGCCTATAGCTCTTCGGGAAGGTATAAGGCATTTCATAAAACGTGTTCTGGCAAGGATGTTGTGCGTATGGACGCTTCTTGTTGTTTGAGAGTGACGCACCCTCTCTCCTCGCAGGCCGCAGCGGCATCACAGCGCTCATGCGGTGAAGGGCCGCCAATGGTTTCTTTGCATTTTATCGTGCAGGGATGGAAGTGTTATAGTGATGATGATGTTGGAGATATTGCATTTGTGTGACTGCATGTAGATAGCTGGCACCAATGGTTGTTTGAGCTTTCCTTTGTTATGATGATGTGACAAGACTACAATGTGCTGAGCCAACCATGGTTGACATGCATGACTGCATGCAAGCTATATATACCATGTTCTTACTTGGTTCCTTGCCCTCCATAGTCCCAGTTTGTCATCCATGCCGGGGAGGACAGTTTAGGAGGTGTTGTTGTGTTGATTAGCTTGGTTGGCATCAACCTTACACTCTAACCTGGGAGAAAATAGGAAATGCTGCTTAGGCATGTTAGGGCTACCATCGTCAAGGCTATGCACATATTTACAAGGCTGGCCATGCTGGAGGGATGATGAAGACATATGAGGTGCGTGGCCACCCCTTTGTACTTTGTAAACATACTCTGCATGGTTTTGGTGCATGTTGGATGGCATATTAAGTGGCACTGTGGGGTTACTAACTTACTGAGTGGTCCTTAGCGCCTTGTCATGTGGTCATATAGGAAACCCATCAACTTGAGCAGTTCTTGTCGCAATGACCCCCCACATTGAGCATGCGTTGCCGTCAGCGTGCAAGAGTTGATTATGTGTGCTTTGGTCAGTTTGCAGATGTCTTTGATGAAGAAGGAGGTGCTAGTGTGGCTAAATGGTTACTCTAATTTCCTTGTAGCGTCTACATGGGTGGCCGTCTTGGAATGGTTGTAACTTGGGCAGTTCTTGTCAGAATGGCGTCAAACCTTGAACATAGGAGGTACCATATGTGCAGAGAATGGTAGTATGTCGTTTGGCCAGTTTTCATGAGGCTTAGATGTATAAAGGGGTGTTAGTGTGGTTAAATACTAGCTAAAACCTCCCTTAGCTTCGTCACAGGTGGCAATCTAGGAATATCCATCAAATAGGGCTGCGCTTGTCAGAATGACCTGAAAATTTGGGGCTGCATGTCCCCCCTCTCTAGTATTTGAAAATATAAGATATGGCATGATTCCATGTGTTTATGATTTGTTTTATTTTTTTGGGTGAAAAAAAGTACCCTTTTTGCGGGAAAATCCATCAATGTGTCTAAACATCATTGTTTTGTGCTCAAAATTAGGCAGACTTTCTCAAAAGTGGGGGAACTATATGGAAATATATGATTTGGTCCAAATATGTTTGCCCATTGTCCTAGGGAAAATATGCCAAAAGTAGCGTCTTTTTCTATTTTTAGCGCGTAACCGGCATCTGGTGGGGGCTAGTACCCCCCCCAAGTGGTTGGAATTTTTTTTTTTAATCATATTTATGGTCCCCAATCATATTTGGATTTTTAGAACAAGCATAGGTATGGTTTCCAGAAAAGTGCCCTTTAGGGGTGTCCCCTCCCCTTAATTAATTAATGCGCATATACAGGAATAGTTGTCTCGTTTATAGTTGTGTACATACAGGAATAGTTGTCTCATATATAGTTGTCTCCTATACTGTCGACGTCGCACGCGGAAAGTATTCATTGGCACGCATTCCCAAAATGTTATCAAGGAGCTAGACAACCAGCGTTATACTACTATACATCAAGTGAGACAACTATTCCTGGATTGACGCATGGCGATTTAACGTCATGCATGTCGAAGGCATAGGGTAGTTATCTGAGAGGAAAGACATTATCGAAGACCGTGAATAATATATTTGGGCTGCCTTGCCACCGGCAACGACGTCGTCCACCCCTTCACTTTGAAGGATCGAATTGGACGGCGCCCTTGCTCGCCTGCGGTACGACGCGGCGGTCGGTGCCGACCACCTTGAATCTGCTGAGCTGCTGAAGACCCCTGACCCGGCGGTGCGGGATCTTCTGCTGGCGTTCTGCAACCGTGTCCTGCTCTCTGATGAGCCTCCGCCTGCTGAGTTGCAGACAGCCATCCGCGTCATGCTGCTGCTGACCCCGGTAACTACCGGGGTGTCTGCCTCCAGAGCGCCGCGCTGAAGGTCTTCATGCGCATTCATGATGCTGCACAGGCTCCGGACGCGCCGCGCTGGATGATTCCACACCTTGGTGAGTCTCAGATGGGTTTTCGCGAGGGTCGTAACACTGTCATGGCTGTATTTGTCGCGCGCCGGTTGATGGAGGAGGTGCGTCGCCTTTGCCCTGATGGTCTGCCGCTGGTCTTCATTTTTGTCGACTATATCAAGGCCTTTGACACGGTCCTCTGGGAGGCTCTTTGGGCCGGCCATCCTCGCTCTGGATCGGGTACCACCAGCGTTTATTGCTGCCATTCGCCGACTGTATGTATGAGGGCTCACAGGCAGTAGTGCGGACTGCGGAAGGCACCACCCCATGCACCATTCCCCTTTCACCACGGGGTGCGGCAAGGTTGTGTCCTGTCCCCATATCGATCTGTTCATTATTGTCGTGGATCACGTCATGCGCCAGGCACGTGCGCGCTTTACTGCTCTTTAGGGGCTCGAGCCCGGCTTGGACATCGATCCTTAACGAGCGCGAGCACGGCGGGGTTGGCACTGGCTACCGGCTACTGCCTGGCTGACCTGATTTATGCGGACGACACCACCCTCATCGCACGCCGGGCCGAGCACATTCAGACCTGGCTGGACTGTCTGGCCTTGGAGGCGAGGGTGGTGGGGTTGGAGATTAGTGTCAAAACTGAGGTGATGGTGATCGATCGGGGCCTCCAGTCGCGCACCGCTGCCGCGCCTGCTCGACGGGACGGAGGTCCCATTCCGTGACCCGCTTCAAACTGCTGGGGAGCATATGCTCCCTGACACCGCCGACGATGTGGACATCCCGATGTGGACATCCGCATCGGCCTGGCCTGGGCCAGGCTCCGTTCGCTCAACACCTACTGGCGCTCGAAGGGCCTGGGCGAGCACCGCAAGCGCATGCTCTTCAAGGTCCTCGTCCTCACGGTGCTTACGTATGGCGCCGAGGCGTGGACACTCGATCACGGACACACTGGCGGCTAAGCTAGACGGCACGGTTTACAGGATGCTCCGACAGGTCCTGAATGTAGGGTTTTCCAAGCGTAGGACATTAGAGTACGTCTTTGTATCAGGGTATGCCCCGTATTTCGGATCGACAAGATTAGGCAGCGTAGGATAGCATTTGTAGGACATCTTTTGCTCGCACCAGCCAGGTCGACACCGCCCTTGGTCTGGCGGGCCCCCAGCGGCTTGGCCAACGTACCGGGCGGCATATCCTGACCTGGCCTGGCGCCCCAAGGACATTCCCAGGAAGCTAGGTAAGCCGGCCTGCCATGAACTACATCCAGATGTTGCTGGCCGACCTAGTGGTCCCAGCCCAGTTTGAACACCGCATCCACTCCCTCTCCCTTCTTTGGACTGCATGCCATTAATTAATTAATTAATTATCAACATCACTCCGTTGGTAGTAGATGTAGCACATAGCCCTGAGAAGGGGCATATGGCTTTTAATACATTCTAGGCTACTTCATGCAAGGGTGGGAATGTAAGCTACCCCTGCTCTAGGTGCACCAGGGCACCTGCACCCTCATGGTCTATCACGCTATGCCCGGGTAAGGGGGGAGCATGCCTGCATGTGAGGGAGGAAGATCATCATGGCTAGACAAGAGCTAGGACATGGCGTCTCGACAGAGAGCATCTCTCGGCATGGCATAGAATGGCTAAATTCTTAATGCAACATCCATGGGGGTCCCATTATAGGCATGGCGTGGCTAAATTCTGAAGGCAACATCCATGGGGGCCATTATGGGCGCACATGCGCGTGGGCCACATGCTAGGCTAAGCCTTACTAATCTACACTACTGGTATATATATTCCTAGTCTGAGGTGGCAGGAGGGGGCTGCCAGGGCTTGTGGTCAACGTGGATGACCGCCCCCCTCCAGTATACCGGCTTCCCCCTTGCGCTCTGCCGGAGCTGAAGGTAGGTCGGCCATAGCTCGCGTCGCCGCTGTTGCTGGGCCAGGGTCAAGTCGTCGTCCAGCGTGAAGCGAGTCTCCGAGAGCTTCTTGCGGCATTTAAGGAACGCCAGCTTGTCCGCCATGTACTTAAAGGTGAGGAGCACGGGTGCCGGGCCAGCCTTCCCCCGCGCGCGGGGGAGGCGGACAGCCGACATGTCCAGCTCACCAGTGAGTAACATGGGGGCAAGAATGGCGCGCTTAAATGCCTCAAGAAGGCTCGTGGAGGTCTCACCTGCCTGCTGGTCGAAGTGCTTGACGATGACATTGTGGCTGCGCCGGGCGATGTCGGCTTCCTCGCGAAGGTCGAGGGCTTGTTGCTTGAGTTGTGCCGAGATGGTGGAGGTGGTGGAGGTGGTGTGCTGCTTAAGCAAGTCCGCCCAGGTGGAGGGAGCATCGCCGGCCGAGCCAGCAGCCGCCGGCTGGGCGGCGATGTCCTTCACCGCCTGGGCGGTGAGGCCGGCGGTGTCATGCAAGCTCTCAAGGGCGTTGGCGGTGGCTTGAAGGCGTTGGTCGAGGTCGAGGAGCTGGGCTTTGATGTCGGCAGTGGAGGCGGAAATGGCCGTGGAGGTGGAGGCGGCGGTGGTGGAAATGTGAGGAAGTTCAGCAGTCAGCGTGCCGCCGATTGCTGCTATGTCGGATGAGATGCCATGCAGAACAAAAAGAGGTGGCAGAAGATTGTCAAGGCTCACACGCCAGCCCCTGTGGGCAAGCCACCCCCCCCGCAAGAGGAAGGGGCGCTTTGCTGAGTAGCGTAGTTAGGATTTCTAGACTAGATAGCTTAGAGTTAGGTTAGTTCGATTACGCGACTTCTCGGGACCACCTCCACCCACCCAACTTGGAATATGTGCTACATGATCCCCCAACGGAGGCATGTTATAATTCATTTTTTTTAATCCATCCATCCATCGGGGTTAATGCTCCGTGACTCCCCAACGGGAGCACGAGTCTAATTAATTAATGAATGGTAGCTTGATCGAGCCTGCCGTTATCTTTTCCGCGTGTTCGAGGATGATGAATATGAATGATCGAGATGGAAATGTGTAGCCTTGTGCATTGACACTAGTGTAGAGCGACCTAGACGGTGGGGCCGGAAACAACTTGCT
Organism: Mesostigma viride; assembly: GCA_009746045.1. Classification (NCBI taxonomy): domain Eukaryota; kingdom Viridiplantae; phylum Streptophyta; class Mesostigmatophyceae; order Mesostigmatales; family Mesostigmataceae; genus Mesostigma; species Mesostigma viride. Next base: position 2,958,730 of record RPFO01000104.1, on the reverse strand, counting down.
TGATCAGGGCATGTGTTTCGAGCCTTACTGGCTGGGAGTATGAAGTGAGTATGCATAAATCATGGTTTAAAACATAATTATCTGTTATTTCTTACTAGTATGAAAACGCGTGCCTCCCGCACGTGCACATGGCGGTCAAGCACCAAGTATGATACACGCAAAGTGAGACAACTGGTCAGCACTGAAATCGGCATGCTCATCACATGCATGTCTTCAACCAGCCATTTCACCTCGCCCAGCTTCATGCAACACCACTGCGCTGGCATCCCGCATACTTCAAGCACGTTTGTGCTGGTTGTCTCAACAAGCTTGCACAGGTACAAAAAAGGAGATAACACAGCTTGTCCCATTTATACTTGATCCCAGAATTTCACTGCACACGCAGGAAAGTAACCCTCGAAGGGATCGGCGTTTATCGCCGGTCCAGCAACAGAGCCAGTGGGGCTGCTCCATCCGAAGCCTCGCAATCTACAAAAAATAAATTAAAGATAAGAACTACTAATTAGGCAACTACCTAAAAAAGGTGAATCGGACACCCAAAGGGAAAAATTCCGCCAACAACGTGGCGTGCACACCTGGCACTGAGACGTTCCGCTTGTGATGCAGTGGGCTAAGAATCCTAAAATATACCAGGGGAAAATCCACCCAAAATAAATAAAGAGAATGCGAAGAAGCAGGCACGTCTTGTTTGGCGTTTTCTTCCTATTTTCCTGCCCGATTGCCGCCGGTGTAAGTGTCAAGTCCTTGGCACTTCTGCAGGCCATTGAATCGTTCAAGCCTGCGATGAAGCAAAACCAAGCCAGGCCCCAAACTTCAGGCCAGGCCAAAACTTTCTATGGTAAAGCGACCCCAAACCCCGGGGGGCACCCTCGAAAAGCGTCGAAACCCCAGGCACGGCCTTAGTACCTCGCCGTGGGGCCATAAACTCGCAAACCACGCCGGCGTGACTCGAAATTTCTCGCACCGGCGCACAGAAATGCGGAACACAGACGCAGGCGTGCGGCACACAGCCATGCTGTCAATCGACACCGCGCCAATGGCCCCCAACCCAGACCGTGCAAGTCCCTTCTGCCCCTGGCAAGCTTGCCAAGTATTGCCCTGAAACACCCAACCACTGCTGGCCAACCGGAACGGTCGCATTGACGCCGGAAGGGGCACACGCAAGTGGCGCTGGGATGTCTCCTGGTCAGGGTCATGTAAGACGGTGGCCTCCATGCCCTGGCACCCACCCTGGGTCCCAACTGAAACACACCCTTGAACAGTAGCAGAAGTAGCAGGAGCATCCTCTAGCACTTCGATCTTCGATGACGCTGCCAACGCCCCAAGGCTATGACCCTGCCAGTGCCACGCGGCACAATGCTGCCAATGCCGCATGCGGCATCATAAACCATCGGTCCGGCCTTTTATCCTCCCCGCCGTGTTGTAGATGACGAGGAAGATCGGTATCGCGAACGCGACGACGGCCACGAGCACGATGCACAGGAGCGAGAAGAGCTTGAGGAGGACCAGCGAGTCCCTCCAGCTGCTGTTCTGCTCCAGGTCATACTCAGTCACCCCGAACGCGTCCGTCTTGGGCGACGTTGGGGTTTGGGGGGAGCCCGGTGGCAGGCTAAAATTACGCACGCTCTCCGCCTCGACAAACTCCTTATGCACAGCGAAGAGAAACGGCGAAGTTTCCACCTGGGCAAAGCTGCTCGGCGCGAGGGAGTCAGGAGGGCTGTGCGCCGGGTTGGTCACGCTGGGTGCGCTCTGACTGAGGTCCAGCATATGCGCGCGCTCCAGGGACGTGTTCCGGAACGCGAACGGGAAACTCGCGAAGGGGGGGCTGCCACCCATGGTCGGCGTCATCGCCTTGGGGCTCCGGCCAGGGACTTCATACGGCTGTATGTCGCTCTCTTCTTTGCGGGGATACTGGTACATTCTGAAAGCGGGACAACCGGCAATTAAGAACGTTAATGCTTCAACGTCGGTCACGTGTACACGGCGAGACTCCCGTCAGCCAGCCGCCCCAAGATAACTGAAAGCAGGGATGCGTTCGTGACGAGAAAATCTGCAACTCGCGCCATGCATAGCTGCTGTTCAAAACATGAGCGACCTTCGCTGCCATTCATATACTATCCGAATTGGATGGCATTCGCAACAGTGGGCAGGAAAGTAAGATGGCGAGAATGTTTCACTCTAGGTTACTTTCCGCATTGATAAATGGCTTTCTGAGTCAACTTGCCATACCAGGCACGCTAGGCAACCAGTCAAAAGCTAACTTTTCTGGACCCTCCACGAAAATGCCGCAGTGCCTTGAAGCCCCTGGCGTTTCCATGGCGTTTTTGACGAACAACTTAGCTTGCGCGACGAAGTTCCTAGGCGCCCGGATTGTATTGTCATAGAATCTCGTTTTTCTTGATGAGAAATGGAATGCTAGGACACCCTCAAGCATGCTGAAATTTCAGGTGTGTATACATGCTTGCACTTTTATTGTGCGTGAAAAGTCGCAGGAATGCAGGTTGTTGCAATTTCCGGGCAGGTTGTTGCAATTCAAAGTCCAGCCGAGAATCTGTGCCTGCTTGCACATCCGTCGCCACTGGGGAGTGTAAACAGTACAAAGAGCACGCATGTAGGTAGTTCGGCATAATATATCCTTGTGGACACTGCGAGATCCCGGCGACCAGTCTGCAGGAGCAGGCAGTCACTAGTCAGTCAGTTGAATTATGAAGATTTTATTCCAACGCCGGTTACTAGTCAGTCAGTTGAATTATTCCAACGCCGGTGATCCGACAGAGCAATGTTGATGTTCAATTGATGGAACCCTTCCACCGTTCCACGCAAGACAGCAAATCGGCAATGTTGAGTTGAGTTTCTTATATGCCGCGCCGGTTGTCCGACAGGGTCATTTTCCAGGTAAATAGGTGTACGTTTATTCCAAACATAACCAGTAGTTAATCCCTGCTAAACCTCTACCTAGGTCCGTAGCAAGATGTCAGTGGCTTGTCCGACAGGGTCATTACCGGCGCGGGAATCGGCAATGTACTTGTTGAATCCGTCGGCATTCGGCTAAAACCCACTCAACAAAATAGTAACTTGAGATACAAAGTGACTAAATACAGGGTCATGGACGGACTGACGTCGCAACGTCTCACGCCGTGGGAATATAATTAACTGACATGCTGACTGACCAGGGACTGACTCATGACTGACTGTTTAAACGCCGCGCCGACCCTGATCGACGCTTTAGATTTACACTTGCAGCAACAGGCGTAGGCTCCACCACATGGCGCCCACCACATGGCCATGCTCGTGACATGTACCATAATGGCAATCTGGCATCGCGCCATGCCACTGCATGGGCATGCAAGGCCATGGTAGTTGGCGCAGGCCATATTTTCGAGGTTATCGTGTCACCGCAAGAAGGTTCTGAGCGCACGTGAATAAGACTTGTGGATTCCAAAGCCCTACAGTAATCCCGCTACAGGGGCATACCTGGAGTTTTCGCGCATGCTTGGAAAAAGTCTTTTTCGTCGAGGTCTGTAGAATACAGTTATCCAAAACTCGGGTGGACCTTGTGTGATGCAGCATGGGTGAATCGGATAGTGACGATGAACCCGAGCAACTCCAATACAAGGTCATTATCTTGGGCGATGGAGCCGTGGGAAAGACATCAATTGCCATGCGTTTCGTGGAGGATGAGTTTTGCAAGAGTTACAAACAGACAATCGGCCTTGATTTTTTCCTTAAACAGCTCACGCTTCCAGGGGATGTGCAAGTTGCCATCCAGCTGTGGGACATTGGCGGGCAGACCATTGGTGGCAAAATGATCGGCAACTACATCTTTGGCGCACAGGCCGTCTTGCTGGTTTACGACATCTCCAACTATCAAAGCTTCCAAAACTTGGAAGATTGGTTTGCGCTCGTGAAACGCACGTTTAAAGACCAGACTATGCCTTACGTGGCAATTGTCGCCAACAAAGCTGATTTGACGCATCTTCGCACTGTCAAGCCGGAGCAGCACAACAAGTTCGCGAACGACAATGACCTGTACAGCTACTTCTGCTCGGCGAAGACGGGTGACAAGGTCATGTCGACATTCTATCGAATCGCGGCGGACTTGGCTGGCGTGGTGTTGTCGAAGCCGGAGATTGAGGTAGCATCCAAGGTCGTTAAAGCAGAAATCGTAAACCATCCACAAGCGAATCCGCCAGAAGAAGAAGAGTCTGCCGCTCCTAATAAGAAGGATAAGGACAAGCAATGCACTGTCCAGTAACCAGCATATTCACTGGCCTGCGCTGGTTGTCTCATAGATATCCATGTCGCCGGGGTTGCAGTCCAGCCTTCTCCTATTAGCCGCTGCCAGCTGGCCAAACTGCTGGCCCAGCTGGTTTACAATGGCTTGCGGCTCTGCGTCAATGTAGCCTGCTTGGCAGCCCGCCCACCTGCCTTGTGGAAGTGCGTGTGTGGACAATGAGCTGTGCTCCTGTACTTACCAGTGTTCTCAGCTAGAGAGTCATCCTAGCTGCAACAATTTTTGCCCCATTAATCTGCGGGGGCAGCCAGAGCGAGAGTCTGTGGTGGATGGCGATTGTGGGCGTCACCTGTGGGAAGGCAATCCAATCTGTCGGGAAACGCCACTGTCGCGCCTGCTAGTGAGCATGGACCGCCATGTGTCCAAGAATAGTTGTCTCACTTCAAATCCGACGTCCATGGCATACCAGAGCTCTTCAGTTATTTGGATGATTTATTAACGACTTGAGTGGATCAGCGTTTTGTACAATGTATGCCAATGCGGCGGGTATGCGACATCCAGCATTGGATGTATCACCTATTATTCTGCAAATGGGCAGTCTATTTGTTGTTCTGTTGTTACATCAGACGTGTGTGCGTAGCTTGCCACCCATGCATGTGACACTGCTAATCTCAGTAGTCGCTGTGGACGGGATAAGGACAGGGAAAAGAGATGTAGTGTTTCAAGGGTGGCTATGGACACGTGCACAGCACTTGACATCGCAAATCAACAGGATCAACGAGGCGGGCATCTGGTGTATCAAGGAGACAACCAGCGCAGGCCAGAAATCGGGAGAATGTGTATGAACCCACAGTAGCTAGCTAGGATCCGTAATGCGCAGTGCTGCCCTAGTACGTCTGTCTGTGATGCAATATATACCGCATCTCTGGTTAGCGTTGGCTTTGTTTATCAAGGAGACAACCATTGTTTATTTTTGATTGGGTGCCTTCACTCTGATGTAAGTAATTTTATTTTTCAGTACATATATACCGCCTCATTAGATCCATGTGACGCAGTGTACTAATTAATTAATTAGGAACATAACTCCGTTGGGAGTATCTGTAGCACATAGCCCAGAGAAGGGGCATATGGCCTGTAATACATTCTATCACACACAGATCTCGAATGATTTATCTGGTACCAAATCCGAAAGGCTTGCATCACTCCCCGGAAAGGAGAACTTTTGCGGATGACTGTAGGTGTCAGTTGGCGATGCCCTAGGATCCGGAGACGTCCGTCCTATAGTCAGCAAAATTGGTGCGAGAGGTCCCCAGTTCGATTCCGGCCTGGATTCATTTGCAGATCGCGTTTTTCCGCGTTTTCCGCGGACCGGCACTGAACGCAAATGGTTTTCACCTTTGCGGCGTGCCAAATCAGAATATGATACAATCTAAGCTACTTCCTGCAAGGGCCGGTGGGAATGTAAACGACACTAGTGCTCTAGATGCACCAGCTAGGGCACCGGCCTGCACCCTCATGATCTATCACGCTATGTCCAGCTAAGGGGGAGCATGTCATGTGGGGGAAGATCATCATAGCTATACAAAAGCTGATCAGAATACAAAAGCTAGAGCTGGCCTGCGCTGACCAGTTGTCTCCTTGATACAAAAGCTAGAGCGTGGCATCTCAGCAGAGAGCAGCTCTCTGCATGGGCGCAGCATAACTAAATAAAGCTAGGCATCATCTGGTGTGTGGCACATCATAGGCACACATGTACATGGCTAAATGAGACTCGTGAGTCAGCTGGTATAGGGCCTGTAGGGGGCTTACATGTACATGGCCACGGTCTATCTATTCTACACTACTACTGCTGTATTCCCCTAAGCTGGGGCGGCTGGAGTCGTTGGGGCCGCGGGGGTCGCATGCCAGGTCTTGTGGCCGACGAAGATGGCCGCCCCCTTCCAGTACACCGGCTGCCCCGCCTTGGTCTGCAGTGTACTAAGTGAGACAACTATTCCTCGACGCATGGCGAGGCCCGTTGGGGAGTCACGGAGCACCGAGGTGCCTTTAATCCCTGTGTGTGCACAACAGGAAGAAAGGGCAGAGCTAGACCCCTTTTCTCCTTCATGCCAGAGGCATGCCACAGCTGCAATCGGACACGTTAGACGATTCGGCAAGTTCTGTGGGTGCAATATGACCCATGTGGCCCACGCGCATGTGCGCCCATAATGGCCCCCATGGATGATGCCTTCAACATTTAGCCATGCTTTGTCTATAATGGGACCCCCATGGATGTTGCATTAAGAACTTAGCCATGCTATGCCATGCAGAGAGATGCTCTCTGTCGAGAAGCCATGCCCTAGCCCTTGCATAGCCATGATGATCTTCCTCCCCCGTGCCAGGATCCCCTTAGCTGGGTTGAACCTGAGACAGCATGGTGGTGCCGGTGCCCTTGCGGCACCTAGAGCAAGTGTTGCTTACATTCCCACCCTTGCATGAAGTAGCCTAGGATGTATTTAAAGCCATATGCCCCTTCTCAGGGATATGTGCTACATTGACTCCCAACGGAGTGATGTTGATAATTAATTAATTAATTAATATGACCCATGTGAGCATATCGTAACAAGGAGCGTGGGCAAGTAATCTGATCATAGCCAGGACGTATCCGATTTCTGGCAGGCCTGCGCTGGTTGTCTCCTTCATAGCCAGGACGTAGCATTGCTGTACGACAAGGACTAAGCTATAAGGCTATGGCTGCATCCTCTCTCTTCTTTGGACTGCTGTGCAGAACAAGAAGAGGTGGCAGAAGATTGTCCAGGCTCATGCATGCACATGCACGCCAGCCCCTGTGGGCAAGCCCCCTCCCCCCAAGCGGAAGGGGCGCTTTGCTGAGTAGTGTAGTCAGGATTTTCTAGACTAGATAGCTCAGAGTTAGGTTAAATCGATTACGCGGCTTCGCCCACCCCCACCCATCCAGCAAGGAATATGTGCTACATGATCTCCCAACGGAGTCATGGTATAATTCCATTTTATTTAACTTTTAATCCGTTCCATCCCATGTTCCCCTCCCACTGAGGACTTAAGCTCACGAGACGCAGTCGCGTGTACATATAAATAAATTAGTTGAAAAGCTAGAGGCTGGCTGGATTCAGTTGGGCTCAGTACTGGCTAGGCAATACAGGCATGCACGTCGCCATAGGACGCGAGCTTGGCCTGCTCAGCCCGATCCGCCGTGTAGCCCGCCGCCTAGCTGGGATGCACCAACGACATGGCTAAGAGCCAAGGGGGAAGCCACAGAAACGTCAATCAGCAAGTGCCGGCCGCCTCCCATACACTTGAGCTGATTGGCTGCTATCAGGGCCGCGACGCCCGCCACCCTGTAACCACAAACTAGGTAGCTAGCATCATCCATTCCATCCCATTTCCATCCCCAGTGAGGACTTAACCTCATGTGACGCAGTCTACGTGTGAATAAATTTCTTCAGCTAATCAGCAAGCTTGCTGCATGCACGCGACCAAAAGTGGTGCTGGCGCGTCCAAACACTCAATGAGGAACACCTACGATCTATTTGAGCAGACAGTAAGGCTGCCAAGAAACAAATGCCTCAAGAAGGCGAGCACTTAGCCATTGGTACCACACCCAGCCACCCAATATTGCCTTTCCGTTTATTGGACACCTGCTGTCGCCGCATGGGACAATCTTACCAACCGTGCTGCCCACACGCATGCAGCTCTGAGGTGCTACCACCAGCCAGAGCAGAAGAAAGCCTAGCAGAGAAAGCCTTCAGTTTGAGTATGCCCTGCTTCTTTAGGCACCACGGCCTGGAACACATGGGATGTCCACGCCGGCGTTTCCATGAGTTAGTTCATCGTCTGGCCTATCTATTCAACCATCTATGGATCCTCCTTCCGGTGCACAGGCTTCAGCCATCGAAGGATATCCCGGAGCATAGGCTTCAGCCATATATTGATTCATCTTCCGGTGCATATGACGGCTCCAGCAAGGGCAGCAGGTTGATGCTGGGGGACCGCAGGTCCACGGTGCCCACGCGGCCCCCATGGTCTCGTTGCACCAGCCGGCAGAAGAGGATGATGGAATGGAACAAGCCGTTGTGGCCCTGCGGCGACCACACATGGCAGAGTGTAACGATTTTTTTTTTTCGTTACATTTATTTTAAATATATATATGTATATGTATATGTAACACTTATTTAATAGTAGTACTATTAAATTAGTGACGGCGCATGACTGCATCATTGAGCATGAATTCTCCATGGAGCAAAGCACACGTGGCAACTAAGGCTTCGCAAAGCACCCCCCTACATCCAGGTTGATCGTGTCACAATACAACCAGGCATCGTCAGCAAAGCAAGGTATGTGGCGGCAGTTCCTGCAGATGGCCAAGGCAACCATATGCACGTGTCAATAGGGCGCTTCACATAGCCTTTTGCGGGGGCCTGCTTTGCCCAGCCCTGACATAACTGCAGTTGCAATATTATTGACCCTAAAGAAGGCAAACTTGACCTTCCTTTTGGCTGAAACACTCGCACGTTCAGACCCTAGGCTCAGTGCGATGTATGCCCCATTAAATTTTCTGCCAACTGCCCATGTAGCGTCCGAGGAAAAATACCGGGTGATCAAACACCCCATGCCACGCAATTCCACGCAATTCCACCCCATGCCACGAGGTAGTAGCTGCATCTGCACTTGCCATGCCAGGCTGAAGAACATTTCAGCACAGCACCCCCCATTGACAGCACCGAATCTCCCAACCGTCCCCCCCCCCCCCCTAGCTTTCCCAGTGACCACGGATCACGGGGCCTGCCTACCTGCTGGCGCCAGGGCCTTCGCCGTGCAAAAATGCCCAAGTCCCCGGCCCTGTTGGGCGCTCTACATGCCTCCCATTCACATTGCATGTGGCAATAAGGGAGGTAAATCAAATACTTAACTAAGGTTCATGCAAGAAACATGCACGCGGCAAAGAATATCATGCTGGCATGAACCACGCAAAAGCATACCTGCAGTGTGGGCAGTGCCTGCCCGTTGCTGAAAATAAAGAACGCTGGCGGGTTGTTGGCAGCGGTGACGAGCGCCAGAGCGCCCGAGTGCTTTTCTGCAATGTGATGTGTGTGCGATGGCAAGTGCGTAAATAAGTTGGGTAATGGGTATGTAACAGGATGGTAAACCGCGTGTATACAGAGATGGTTAACCATGTTTTTATAGAGATGAATAACCGGGTGTATATAGAGATGGTTAACCGGGTGTTAATAGAGATGAATACCCTGGTGTTTATAGAGATGCTTACCCGGGTGTATACACATGATGGACTGGGGGCTTGTACAGATGCATGACTGAGCCAGGTGTCTCATTGACATAAGGGCAGTTGGCCTGTAAGCCATGATAGATGCAGTCATAGATGCAGTGACATGGAGCAGTGTGGGGACAAGGGGTTGGTGCCGGCCGGCTGGCCGGGTGGGTGGGTGGGCGGGCGGGCGGGCGGGCGGGCGGGCGGGCGGGCGGGCGGGCGGGCGGCGGGCGGGCGGGCGGGCGGCGGGCGGGCGGGCGGGCGTGTGGGTGGGTGGGCGGGCGGGCGGGCGGGCGGGCGGGCGGGCGGGCGGGCGTGTGGGTGGATAAATGACACGGTATTCATAGCGCGGTGACATGCGACAGGATCGGGACAAGGAGCTTATGGCCAGACAGAGGTCACATTTGCACGGCATGTAGGCAGAGAGGTCATAATGCGGTTACGGTGACATTATAGTGATGTCATAATGAGGTTGTGATGCGTGAGTACCTATACTGGACACAGAAATGCTTATCACGGGTTCAGACAAATCACGAAACGATGGTCTGGGATCAAAAGGTACACAAGATCTGGGATATGAAGGTAACCATTATCTGGGATTTAAATATACTCATTAATTCATTATCTGGGACTTGAGAGATAACCCTTGTTTGGGATGTAAGGGTCAGGATCACCAGGTGCCGATGGACAGAATCCAGAAGGAACCAAGGGGAGGAGGACACGATGACCATGGCTCGCGTGCCCCCCATCAACCATGTCGTCCCGGGGGAGGCATGCAGCCGCATATAGCGGCCCTTCTCGCCTGCCCGTATAGCCTGTCCTTATCGCCTGTCCTTATCGCCTGTCCTTGTAGCCTGTCCTTGTAGCCTGTCCTTGTAGCCTGTCCTTATCGCCTGTCCTTATCGCCTGTGCTAATCGCCTGTCCATATCGCCTGTCCTTATCGCCTGTCCTTATCGCCTGTCCTTATCGCCTGTCCTTATCGCCTGTCCATATCGCCTGTCCTAATCGCCTGTCCTTATCGCCTGTCCTTATCGCCTGTCCTTATCGCCTGTCCTTATCGCCTGTCCTTATCGCTTGTCCTTATCGCCTGTCCATATCGCCTGTCCTAATCGCCTGTCCTTATCGCCTGTCCTTATCGCCTGGCCCCCAGAAAAGAATACCAATGCGAGGGGAGGGCAGAGGGTACTACATCAATTCGACAAAAACGGGAGCCCCTGGGTAACGAGGTTCCGAAAAAAGAGGGAAGAAACTGCCATCCTTACCGGGCGGTGGCGACGGCAGCATCGCCGTGTAGTACTGCGGCGGGCGAGGGGGCAGCGCGCCGACGAAGAAAGGGCTGCTCACGGTGAGGGGGCGCGCTGGGGTACGCCACCGGAACTGCCAGTCAGGGTGCTCGAAGAAGGCGCAGAGGATGTAGAGGAGCAGCTGGGGATGTCGGGGAGCCACAAAAGGAAAGGCCGCATGAGGATGGTAAACGTGAGCGGAGGGTTGGAGGCAGGTAGGGGGATGCAGAGCAGCAGCCGGGGGCGGGTGGCAGTAATGATAGCTCAACATTTGCACAATCCGATCCCCGAGGGGATTGCGTTGCGAAGCCGTCGTTGCGCGGGGGAGATCGAGAGGCAGGAATTCACCAGGGCCTGAGGCAAGCGGCCGGGGAAACCACGCCAGGGCAAGTAACTGTAGTTGTACAATGACGGGCGGCAGAAGATGCGAGACGGCAGGTACGGGGCAAGGAAGGGGGCAGGTAGGGTGGGGGTGGGAGGTTGAGAGCGGGCTAAGGGGACATCCTGTGGGTGGCAGGAACAGGGGAGGGAGAGAGGACAAGGTGCGGGTGGCAGAAATACTGGGAGTTCAGGGACATGATGAGACGAGTACAAAGCATAACAAATGATATACTAATAATAGAATGGGTAATTCTACCTGTGGTGGGCAAGGACACCGCAAACGCCACTCCCGCGCTCTTGCGAGTGATGGGACAGCCCCTGTGTCCACTGGCGTTGAAGAATTCATGGTCTAGAGTGGAAGGTGTAGTTGTTATCGGATACGCACTCACCTGCGAGTCGTTGGGCGACTGTGGTGTCCACAGCTTTAGTGTTTAGGGTTGAAGGCTTAGAGTACATGGCATACTTCCACAGGTGTAGTGGTTAGGGTTGAAGGTTAGAATGTATGGCGTGTACTTGTAAGCTAAGATCTCGCTCACCTGCGAGTCGTTGGGCAGCTCCGGTGTCCACTGATTCCCCCTGGATGCTGACAAGGGGAAGGGGCTCCGGCCTGATCCACCCCCACCCCCGCTGCCGTTCATGCCCGTCCCTTTGTCGCCACCAGAGTCCCATCGGAAGCGCGCCATGCAGCAGCCGACCGACCATTCTGCTCACGTGGCAGGTGATTGACATGATGAACTTGCATTATGGAACAGAGACGGTTCAAACTATCAGCTCAAGAAAAAGCGAGCTCACGCTGCTCAAATGGCATATATATTCAAAAATATAATTACTTACATCAGAGGAAAGGCACCCACGAAAAAATAAACAAAGCCAACGCCAACAAGGGATACCACGACAAAACAACAACTAGACAGCCGGCATGGGACACTAATATACTACTGTATAATATATTTAGTACTAATATACTACTGTAACGAGGGATACCACGATACAACAACTGTACAGCCGAATGGCATATACATGTAAGTGCAGCTACATGATCAGCATAAGAAGTAGCTAGGACCGAGAGCTCGCTCTCATGGCAGCCTGATCTGACGGGATGAACTATCCTGTCAAACCCGTGTCCTTTCTTGCCACCCTGACGAGGCAACACTCGTTGCATGCACCCTCCAACGACGCCACAGGCAGGTGGCCATGCAGGGGGGATTCCATCAAGAACGCTTGCCAACGGTTCTCAACAAGGTGCATGTCAACCTACTGCTGGTGCTCGTAGGTTCCCGCGTGGTCTGCTGTCGTCACTGTCCAATTCACAAGGTGCTGTTGAGTCACGCACATAAGCACGCCCAAAGCTGATTCCAGCGCTGCGGGAGATGGGAAGGTGTAGTGGGCTTAAAATGCGACGTGGAAACTAGAACGTTAGGGGCTAACTACGACGTGGAAACTAGAACGTTAGGGGCTGACTACAACGTGGAAACTAGAACGTTAGGGGCTGACTACAACGTGGAAACTAGAACGTTAGGGGCTGACTACAAAGTGGAAACTAGAACGTTAGGGGCTGACTACAACGTGGAGACTAGAACGTTAGGGGCTAACAGTAAGCAACAGAGCACATTCCCAAGAGGCGTGAGGCAATCAAAGGGGGCACGAGCGAAGTCCCGACCACCTTTGTTTTCGTTTCTAGTTTTTTCCTCTTCTGGACCTGCTAATGGGCCTGCTGATGGGCCTGCTAATTGGCCTGCTGATGAGGCAAAAGCCATCCCCACCATCCGTGCAACATGTTTCAAGTGCACCCTGACCATGACTAACCACTTAGCAGGCATGGAAAGTGTAGAGCCCGCAGAGCACTCTTAAAACCGCAGACGCCGAGGGGGGCTCCTACACGCAACTCCTACACGCAACTGCCCCTAGGAGGGCTCCAACATGCAACTCCTACACGCAACGAACAGCAGGGCCTCACACTCAACAGGGGCCTAGTTGCCTGCGCTCGTGGTGAGCCCTGAACGCGCAGAGAGGGGAACCCCAAACTAGCCTCCACTGATACAAGTTATGTGGATAGGCTCAAAAGCACTTAATCGTGCCCTTGAGTCCTTGACCTCCCCCTGGTGGCATGCATTTTGGAATACTCTCTAACAATATGCCTTTGTGAGTGGTAGCATGATAGCACTGCTCAGGGGCGACATAGTGCTGCTATAAGTGCTAATGATACCATTCTGTGATGTCGTGCTATGCGAGTCGCGGCAAGGTACCAACAACCCACTTCGCAGTTGATAGATGTTGTGGAGCATTCATGACACCCATACAGTAGTACATATCAATAGAGAAAGTTACCATTAAAAAAAGCTCCCACGGCTACCAAACATTCCAATAGAAAAGAAACCAGCGACAGAGACAGCAAGATATTTATGCTACTCTTCATACATGGTGAGTAGTACTCCTACTCACATCCGCCCCCGTGGGGCTAGCAGTTCGATTCGATCAACTGGTCCGTATTGGAGAATTTCGGACGTACTTGCACCGCTCTTCGGTAAAGAGCTTTTTCGCATCTGGGCTATTGCTTGGGATGCCTTTTGGATCAGGAGACCCCTACAGCCGCAAAATCATGCAAGAGGTCCTGTGTTTGAACCCGGTATGGTACCAAACTATTTCATGGTATAGCGAAGCGAGAGTGCTTTATTCAGCATCATCACACACGGTACCTCGCAGCCGGCCGACAGTGTACAGCAGCGGCACCGACGCAAAGGGGAGCAACCCCGCGGCGCCGCCCCCCGAGAGCAGCCGCTGCAGCATCTGGCGCCCATGCAGCGCGTCCATGCACTCGACCATGGGGGGCGACATCTGGCAGCACGATGGGAACGATAGGAAACCGTGCAGTTGACAGCAGAACCCACAGCGAGACCAGGTGGTGGGTCATGCCAGCAAACCGTATCAATGAGACTACCAGCGCAGGCCAGACAGAAAAGATGGGGAATCCGAACAGTCATGGAGAATCGATGTCATATGGTCGACATGGAGCCAGGGTGACACACGAACCAGGTGATGGGTTGCGCCGCTGAACATGTGGTAGGAGAGGGTATCAGAAAGAGCACCTAGCACTTGGCGTTTCAACAATCGGTTTTCTCTAATAGTTTAATTAACGCATGCGGGAAATATAGGGCCGCTATGCCTTGGCCAGCATGTGGAAGGCTGTCTGCGACATGGGCTGACTAATTCGATGTGTGCGAAGGGTTTCATGCTCGCCTGATTTTTCCTTGGATGACCTGGTTGTTTATGAGGGTCGGTGGCTATTAATTAGCGGTCCGAGAAAATTAATTGTAGGTTTTATACGACTTGCTTGCAAAGATTCGTTGGTTGCACCGGCTGAGATTAGCTGGGGACCTCTAGGGTCAGCTGGTTGCTTAACGAATCTTTGACTGATTTGGTTTCCTTAGTGAGTCGTGACTAACTATTGTATAGTGGATTCGGACCGGCCCAAGGGGTCGATGGGCGAGTTTTATGTGTGTCAGTTTTGGGAACCTTGTACAACTATCTGTACGGTTAACGCACTAGCCTGGGGGTGCGTGGTCAAGTTGTTTGTAGTGGCGTTTTCAGCACTGTTCAGGCCGGCGTGTGACGCATGCCGGTGTTAATTAATTTAGGATGATGTCAGCTTGTGTGTCAGCAGACCATGCCTTAAGCAAGCTAGGCCTGCAATGATCCGCAATTGTTTCTTTTCCCTCCCTCCCACCCTGGAGGCTTCCTGCTTCCGGGTGCGGATTGAGAAACCTTAAGGCCACTCTTAACTGCTGCATTTGTGACAGGGCTCCAATTATTGTATTCAATCAAATGCTGGTCTTCTTGGGAGCTTAGTGATCTTAAAAGCAATAAGCAACGTGCATGGTGGGTCTGGACCACTCCACCAGAAAGCATAGCCATGCTCACATTTCCTGCAACGATACATGCACCGACGGTGCCTGAATGTCAATCAAGCATGCGTGACAATCGATATCATGACTGTCAAACCCCGGTGCGCAGACTACGGCCTACAGACAACGGTGGGCAAAACCTTGCAGGGGTCCCAAGACATGCCTATTGAAAACGGTTTCTGCCCCGGGGGAGATCATTGCTCTGCACTAAGAACCCTAACCACCAACCGCCGTCAACACCACGGCTGCCACTGCAATGAGCTTCCAAGCTTGAAACGGAAGCTGCTGCCATGAAGTAGAGCCACCGGTAGGACTACACCCGCACAAGCGGTCTTGTAAAAGCGCAAGCGGTGCAATAACCTGATAGCACGCCTGTTACCACGACCAGCCTGCGCCGTTTAGGGTTTAGGGTTTGTGCGTTTTGATCCCAGCCTTGTGCCCTTGTAAAAGGGAGCCAAGCGCAAAATCACGCCGGTTCCAAACCGCACACGGTGGACCATGTTCTCCCATGTACACCGTGCCCTGGACTAGAGCCGCCGAACTAATACGTGTGCTAAGACCAATAGCAATCGAGCAAATGTAATGTGACTCCAGGTCGGTAGAACCAAGATCGTCTCCTTGTGCAACAGGAAACAGAAGCCATCGACATGGCTTCGATGACTATCCAGTCACGAAACTATAATGACGACTATCAGGTCATCATGACAGCAGAAAGTACTTGCACTCACCCCCTGCGCGTGCTGCTCCAACGCGGCCTGAAGCCGCGCCACCTGCGTGTCACTATCCACCCCGCCGGCAGCCCCCGCACTGCCCCCGGCTGCCGCGCCGCCACCGCTGCCCCCATCCTTTCCTGAAGGCGCAGGTGTCCCCTGCCCCGCAGCACCTATCCCTGCCATGGCTCCCCCGGGCAAGGCCACAGCGGCGCCCCCCGGGGGAGTGCTCCGTGG
This sequence comes from Mesostigma viride, assembly GCA_009746045.1. Lineage (NCBI taxonomy): Eukaryota > Viridiplantae > Streptophyta > Mesostigmatophyceae > Mesostigmatales > Mesostigmataceae > Mesostigma > Mesostigma viride. The sequence continues at coordinate 2,942,698 of RPFO01000104.1, read as the reverse complement.
ATCCGCCCTCTTGCTCGCGCTGCTGCTACTGCTGCCAGACGCACCGAGGCCCAGGGCCTCTGTCAGGCCACTGAGCCACGAGGTCGGGGGCGCGGGCGGGTCGGGCGGCACCAGCGGCGCGATCTTGACATCCGCACCGAGCGCGGCGGTCGTGCGGTTGACGTCGGCGTGGTTGCGTTCGATGGCAGCCAGCAGGGTCTTGACGACGTGGGACGAGATCCACTGTGAGTCGCGGGATGGTCGGTCGCAGGCGGTTTGGCCACAGCCGGGGGTAATGCGAGGGGCCATGTGATTCGTTAAATCAAATGAAGACACATTGAGTTGGTTAACCGATTGAACACCGATTGAGTTGATTAATCAATTGAAGACACGCTGAACTGGTTAGTCAATTGAACAGCAATTGAGTTGGTCGATCAATTAAAGACAAGTTGAACTGGTTGATCAGACGAAGACAAATTGAGCTGGTTAATCGATTGGTAACTTGATTAAACCATGTGCCTCTTTTGCGGGCTTGGGTATTGCAGAGAATGCTGAGGAAGACAAATAAGGACATGTAGGGCAGGACGGATGCAGGGCACGAATGTACAGTAAATGGCCTGTATCGGACGCGGCTGGCAAAATGAGACGAAAAGGGGACAGGTGGCATGACTGTTAAGGGAAAGAAGTATACCTTGTGTTCACCGCTCATGGCCAACAAGATGAGGAACAAGACATGATTAGAGAGAACTGAGCGGATTATTTCCTTATTGGATAGATAAGGAATGGGCGCGTAGCTCGCATTTTGATGAGAAAAGGATGGGAGCATTAACCTTATTCTGGTAGCAGTAAGAAAGGAATGGGTGCATCAATCTAAATTTGATCATCAAAATTTAGATGGACGCATCAAATCATATTTTGATAAGAAAGGAATGGGTGCACAGGTCTGATTTCAATAAGCAAGGAATGGGCGCATTCATATTTTGTTGATAAGAAACAATGGACGCATGAATATCATTTTTTTATACGAAATGAATGGGTGCATTTCTCCTGCAGCCTATATGCCCAAGTGCAGCGCTACAACGATAGGGCAAACCAAAGCGGACGGCGCAAAGTACAGGAACAATATGGGGCCTACACAGGAAAGATTCTGATATTGACACGAGAAAGATATTGATAGATAGGGCATACCTCGCGCAGCCGGTCAGTCCACAGCTCGACGTACGGGTAGTCATCCCCGAACACCGCGTAGAGGGCCTGGATGAACAGGGCACGTTCCATGTAAAAACAAACCAGTGCAGGCGGGTAATCAGCCCCGTGCCCGGCGTAGAGGGCCTGGATGAATAGGGGAAGTTTCCGTAAAACAGACCAATGCAGGCATCTGCTGCTGAGTGGAGTGCCTGGCTAGACACGAGGCACACAAGCACCCCACTCACAGGAGACAGGTGGGACAAGCGCCAGAATTGATAGACCAGGCCCGTGGAGCTTGTCTACCAAGCAGTTTTAATTATCCAGCACAAGCGCCGGATAAGGCACGCAAACTTGACTGTCATCACCGTTGATCCAGCACGCCTCATCTATCAAACAAAATCGATAGATGAGGTGCACCCACGGCAGGCCAGACTGAACAATCTGACGAGAGAATGTCCATGGCGTGGACACAGAGGCGCTCCACCGGGTAACGGGGAACTGCAAGCCACGGCACTGAAAATAATAACACCATATAGTAGTTATCATACACTCACGTCGCCCAGGAATGGGCTGCATGGCCAAAATATCATGCAGCAGCCAGCACCTGTTCGGTTGATGGGGCACATGAAAACACTATTTTTGGGGGGAGGGGATGGCGGCACGGTGGGGAGCAGCATACTAATATTGAATGAAATGAAATGAAATGAAATGAAATGAAATGAAATTATAACATGACTCCGTGGGGAGATCATGTAGCACGTATTACTAAAAAACTAGCACGTATTACTAACATACTAACATACTAACATACTAACATACTAACATACTAACATACTAACATACTAATATACTACAGTATCATACTCCAGTATGGATCTAAACACTCTGCAGGTGAACTGACAATGCGATCCACCCACCCACCCACCCACCCACCCACCCACCCACCCACCCACCCACCCACCCACCCACCCACCCACCCACCCACCCACCCACCCACCCACCCACCCACCCACCCACCCACCCACCCACCCACCCACCACCACCCACCCACCCACCCACACCCACCCACCCACCCACCCACCCACCACCCACCCACCCACCCACCCACCCACCCACCCACCACCCACCCACCCACCCACCCACCCACCCACAAAGCCGGAAGAAAAAGGTATACTTGTACCCGGTATAACCTTACTGTATCACCAGAGCAGTGTACAGTGACCGTATCCTGCACCGCCTACCGCCATGTGCGGCATGTGTACCTCGGAATACGTGTCCGGAAGTGCCGCGTGGACCCCGTCCAGGGACCCCCTGGCGGCGGGCTTGGGCGAGGGAGACGGCTGCGACGACGGCGACAACCTGCGCACGGAAGCCATTACGGTCAAGTTGCAAGAAAGGGTCCTGAAGAATGGAAAATGACGCAAGAAAGAGACCACCCCGCAACACGTTCTTGCTGTCATATCCCACATCTCTAGTAGATGGTGATCATGAACTGCCTTCCTCTCCTTTCCTTTCCTTTTCTTTGCATTGCATGCATGTCAAGGTTCAGTTCCATTTACAGGTGTGTTGAAGGACTGCTGGTTGGCCAACGGTATACCCTCAGAAGCCCCCCCCCCCCCCCCCCCCCCCCGCCATATGGATGCAGTGTGAAACTAGGCAGGGTGACGGAAGCCCTTCCCGTGCACTACCCGTTTCCCCAGACTCCATAGCCTCCCAACCTACCCATTCAACAGCAGAAGTGACTTATATATTAAAATATATGCGGCGTAGTAGTGTTACATAAGAAATGCATGGCCTCAGTGGGAGTGTGGGTGCATATCTCCCTACATGTAAAGACCATCGGGCATCCTGAAAAATATAAATATGCGGCATAGTAGTGTTACATAAAAATTGAAAAAGAGACGCATGGCCTCAATGGGAGTGTGGGTGCTCAACAGTTACCAGACCATGTTTGCTCGGGTACTGCATCACACGGATTGGACTGGAATAATACTGGCGATCCAAACATGTCACGTGCAACCGGCCTTATAATCCGAGTGCCCAATAACGTGCACAACAATCCTTAACGTGGATAACAACCCTTATAACAAGCATCAAACGGTTCCTGGTCAATCACTATAATGCATGCAACTGCCCCAGAAAACCTGCTCAAGCGCCCCCCTCTATCTATCTACGGTCCTCTTAACTATATATCTACCGCCCCATAACTATATATCTACCGTCCACTAACTATCTACCGTCCACTAACTATCTATCTACTGTTCTCTATCTATCGCCCCCACATTATGGAACAAGGAGGCACTCCCCAATGAAGGGGTAACATAGCCTTTTCATACCTGTACTACAGGGGCCCCATGGACCCAGATGGCTATGTGCCCAAGCATTCCAGCACCCAAACACTTCACGTCACTACACTTTACTGGGGGCCTTACATGTAGTGCATGGGTCCCATGGAACCAGATGGTGGCGACGGCAGGTACGACGGCCACCCGCCCGGCTCGCTCCCTCCCGGACTCATACCCATTCCCATGCCAGGCTCTGTCGCCGCAATGCACGTGCCGGGTGGGGGTTGGCGCGGGGGGTGGAAAGGTGGCAGTAACAAGCCATCAATGTGAGTGGCACCGCAATGGTGGACGGCAGCTGAATGGAGCCATCAACAAGTCCGTTGCGTGGCATCACCATGTTGAACTCGTGGCCGTGTGAGGCAAGGCAGGCGGAACCAGAATAAGATGAGGGGCGCCAGGTGGCGCGAGGTGTGGTGATAAGAGTTTAGGGTGCATGCCACCCACCAAGAAATACGGGCAAGCTTGTTTGACAGCGGTGGGGGTCACAGAAGAGGCAGAGGTCATCCGCCACAAGGCACCGCAGTTGGGAGCTCCGGCGCCACGGTGCCTACGGGGGCATGTGTGTCAGAGGTGACAATGCTATTGTTACGGGTACTTGAGCATTCAAGGTTCTTTTTAGAAATTACTAGCGTTACTTAGACTTCCCTCCACTTCCTTTCCCTTCCCCTGTTCGCCTTTCCAGCATCACTAGCCTAGAAAAGCAAAAGCGGCTGCCTTGCGAAAGTGGTAGGACGCCATGCACAATGACTGCAGTTGGTTGGTACCCAAATGACGCAGTCTACGTGCTTCTAATTAACTGATTAGTTTATTACTACAGCGGAGAGTAGTTTAACACCCCTTTATCAGCAATCGCCACAACAGATCGTTGCCTCACTAGGAACAATACGATCCTTTCCATTCAGCACGAAGCCCTTTGCATTCAGCACGAAGCCCTTTCCATTCAGCACGAAGTCCTTTACAATTAACACGAAGCCCTTTCCGTTTAGTACAAAGCCCTTTCCATTCAGAACGAAGCCCTTTCCATTTAGTACTCACCGCCATACATCCCGTATGCCTGCTGCGGCTGTTGCTGCAGCATGGCGGCCCGCGCTGGATACGCGTCCGACGCAGGGCTCATGCCGGGGCTCATGCCCCCATAAACCTGGCCGCCGTACCGCATCCCCGGCGGCTGCGGGGGCAGCGGGGAGCTGACTACCGGCCCCATGTAGGGACCCCCTGGGGACGGCATCAGGGGGGACGCCAGGGGGTGGCCGTAGTCAAACGGGCGGTTGTCCTTGAGGATGTCGCCCCACCCGCGAGCTGCCAGGGCGACGTCAGACCGTGTAAAAAAAGGCATGCAAAAGAAGCATATGAAAAGCAGCATTGGACACACCACGTATCGCCAGGGCCAAGGAGTAAGAAGAAGCCTCACAGGTGGACGGAAAAGGCAGTGATCCATGTACCGGGAATGAGAAGAAGGCCCGGTGACGGTGATCCATGTACCGGGAATGAGAAGAAGGCCCGGTGACGGTGATCCATGTACCGGGAATGAGAAGAAGGCCCGGTGACGGGGGGGTCGGGGGGGACCAGACACAGACGAAAGCGGGTCAGGTATAGGGGGGCGCCACCATTGGGGTTTGATGGGCTGGGCATTGGGCGTACTTGATACAACGACTAGCATCTAATCATGACAGGGAAACCGCATAGCCTACCAGGTAGGTGAGGGCATGTAACAGATGGCGGAAGATGGGGGGGAGGATGTTTCAGGATACGAGTGGGAAGTGCCATGCAGATGGGAGAGTCGTAAGAAAGCCAGATGGTGGCATGTGGGATAGGGGGTCGGGCGTATGCAGAAGAGGAACAGACAGGTGAAAGAGGTCGGTAGAAGAGGAACACGTAGAAGAGGAACACAAGGATTAGGGCGTATGATTGACGACATTGCCGAGAGCCCACTCTCGAATTTACCGACACGCTGACCATGTAGTATGACCGTTTGATAAACTGCTTGACATCGGTGCAGGCTGACACTGAGATATCGCATCAAGCACGAGTAGGATGCTACGATGATGAAACTGCCGCACCGGTTCTGCAGCACCAGGCGGGCGGAACAGCAATTTGAAAATAATATTAGCAATAATAATGATAATAGTGATAGAATAGAATAGTGATAATAATGATGATAATATTTGGCCGGGTTATGCAACCAGACGTTGTGGCCGCACCCGGGGGCCATGGCTGCGCCAAGCTTTGATTCGTAAAACAAACCCAACAACAACCCTCCAAAGAAACATTCCCACTATTTCTCCTCCAATGGTGCGGAAAATATCACCCGCACCATTATCCATCCCAGGCACGCCATTCTAATCAGTTAATATGCCTTTGTCAGTACGACTTTGCCTTTGTCGGTTAATATGACGTGGGCCCTACCTCCAGATGCCGGTGTGTAGCTGCGGTCGGCAGAAGTTGGGGCGGTGTTTCCCGGAGTAGGCCAGCCCCCCCCGATGGGGGACGTGCGCTGCTGTTGCTGCTGCCAGTAGAAGCGCTCCTGGGGCGACATGTCCATCATGGGGGCGCTGGTGGCGGGCGTTGGCGGCAACACCACAAAGCATCCACGAGACGCAGATGGTGGGGGGGGTGAGCAGGGTCGGTCATGGAGCGGTGGGTGAAGGGCCAAAATCATGTTGTGGTCGGACGGCAAGGCCAGAAAAGCCAGCTGAGATGGTCCCGCAGTCCGGCGCCACCCCCCAGCAAGAAAGCTGCGGTCTTCTTTCCATGGCACGTTGCTACCGGGGGAAAGGGAAAGAAAAAAAATCGGATTATAGGGTAAAGTTGGATTATATGCAGCTGCAAACGCTAACGCTGGGTGCGCCCTTCTCAAGTTCTCATCCAAGTTCGACACCAACCTTGTGTTAAGTATAACAATGTGATATCTACCGGTGTAGCCACTGGGTCCCTGTTTCTTTTCTGGCTCATGGAAATCGACAGGTAATCCAAGCACCAGGTAAGGCGCGTCTGAACAACAGCCGCGAGTGACCATGTTGCGCTCTTCTCTCGTTCCGTGATCCCCCCCCACCCACCCCAGCCCCACCCACCCAACCCCCAGCCCCACCCACCCAACCCCCAGCCCCACCCACCCAACCCCCAGCCCCACCCACCCAACCCCCAGCCCCACCCACCCAACCCCCAGCCCCACCCACCCAACCCCCAGCCCCACCCCACCCCACCCACCCCACCCCACCACCCCACCCCACCCCACCCACCCCACCCCACCCACCCCACCCCACCCCACCCCACCCCACCCCACCCCACCCCACCCCACCCCACCCCACCCCACCCCACCCCACCCCACCCCACCCCACCCCACCCCACCCCACCCCACCCCATCCCACCCTCAACCAGAACAAAACAGCTGAGCTTGCTTGAGAGTTGATTGTTGAGAATTTGCAGGGCGCAGCGGGTGGGGAGGGGGGCCAGGCACGCTGTGGGCTGGAACACTGGTGACGTGGACAGGTAAGGGGTGGTGGTGAGGAGGACGGGTAAGGGTGGCGGGGTTGAGGAGGACAGGAAAGGCGGGGGGGGTGAGGAAGACAGGTAAGGGGGAGGGGGGGGGGGGGGGGATCGAGAACACTTAGGCAGCAGAACATGGTTATTTGCCCTTAGGACAGCACGTACATACAGCACGTATTTATTCATCATCATCATTATAATTTACCACGTAGAATTTTTAGTTTTAAAGTTAAGGTGAGCTGCCGGTAATACGCTGCTTACCCCGCCGGCGTCCCCTGCATCATGCCTCGCCCTCCACTGGCTGACGTCGCGTAGAACGGCTGGAGGTGGGCAACCGGTCCCGGGGAGGAAAGGGAAGAGAAGCAGCCAGGGCGCGGGACGATGATGATGATCATGAGAAGATAAGAGGGTGGGGGGAGAACGAGGGTAAGATTCTGTTCAGCCATCGACGAGACTGTGGGCACGTCAACACCCACAGATGGTTTGCCACAAGTTATCCGCATACTCGATATGAAAACAACCCGGTCTGTAAAAACCATCCTTTCATTCATGCCCCCCCTTCCTTCCATTCATGGCCCCCCAAAGTCGAACCTCACGCCTGCTAAAAGCCCTAATCTAGATGACGGCTACTAGCCCTCCACTAAATATGCTGATCTCCGCACGCTGATGGCCCCCAAGGAAGGCACCTGGGCCCGTCCACCGAAGTGACTAGTCGGTCAAGCCAACTGGTCTGAAGACTGGCAATCTCCGCCAGTGGACCCCACAAACAGGCCCCCTGCTGTAGCTTTGCCAGGAAACCGTCAGGTGATTGGATTCCAAGTAATACTAAAGTAATACATATAATACCAAAGTAATACTTCTGATACCAAAGAAAAACTTTAATACCAAAGTAATACTTCTAATACCAAAGAAAAACTTATAATACCAAAGTAATACTTCTAATACCAAAGAAAAACTTATCATACCTATGTAATACTTAAATAAAACTTATCAAATACCAAAGTAATACTTCTAATACCAAAGCTATGCTGTCAGTACCAAAGAAAAACTTATAATTCGTCGACCCTAGCATACCTATAATCCACCCGCGAGTGCTCCCACCAGTCGCCCCGCTTTCCTCCTACCCCATCGACCTTAACTTTCCCACCCACCCCCGCTTTACCTGCAATTTTCCCCCGTTAACTCTCCCCCCTCCCCTTCGCCTGCGACTCTCCTCCTACCTTATGCCAACATTTTCCTAATCCAACCCCCTTGGACAAGGGGTCGCCTCACAAAACCGCAGGTGCAACTCTCCCCCAACAGAATCGCAAGCCAACCCCGTCAATAGGGGTTGCCCTGAGAAGCCTTAGCCATGCCCTTACGTGAAATCCTCCCCCCCTTTACCTTCAATCCCCCCCTTCCCCCCCCCCCCCTTACATACATGTGACGGCGACGCCATCTGAGCGTACGGGTACGGCGGCGGTGTCCCCAGCGCCCATCCGCTGGCATCCGCCCCCGCGTCGCTGACCCTGTGCGGGCGAGCCCCCGGTGGGCCCGACCAGGGGTCCCTGTCCCTGTCCCCGACATTACTATTAATAGCCCAGCCAGCAGGCGACGGGCCCAGCGGCGCCGCTAATCCACCCCAGGGCGCACCCATTGGTTCTATCGCTGGCGACCCCCCCCCTCGGTGCCGAAGAAAAGCGGCAGAATCCTCAGTGCCAAGGCCAGGGAGGCTCCACCTCGCTTGCTCAGGGTTCATGCGATTTGAGCCGGAGGTGGCGAAAGGACTGTCCCCCGCTAGCCTGGCCCCGGGTGCGGGTGTCAGCGCCTCAGCGCCGGGCAACACGATGGGGGACTTTTTGGAGGTCGACGGGGGGGCTGTGGGGGTGGCAGGTGGCAGCGCGGTGGGCTTGTCGCGGGTGATGGCCGCGGGGTCCAGCCGCGGCTCGTGGAGGAGGAAGTGGAGGCCCTTGAGGGCGGCCAGCCCACAGAGAGCTCCGAGCAGGTCCACGAGGGTGACTGGCGACATCACCCAGGGGGGGGGGGACAGTTGAGCGAGGTAGGGGTCAGGTGGGGGAGGAGAGGGGAAACATGGGCGGTCAGGCCTGCGAGAAGGAGAGAGGAGAGATGGGGTTTCAGGCCCTGGGGGAAGGAGAGGGACAGGCATCGTAGGCGTGGGGGAGAGGAGGGGGGTGGTTGAACATGGTAAGAATGAGGGGGGAGGGGGAAAGATGAGAAGCCAGGGAGGCCAGGGGGCATGGATGATGAATGAGTGCCACAGGGTGTCTACACAGGTAGCGTCCCATGGTACTGGGCGCCGGCACGCACGTTCAGGCATTTGTAATACTAGAACTGGTAAAGGCGGCCCATTTGCCCTCATGCAGCCCAGAACGTTTGGCATCATCATGAGTGCTCCCTTCGTAAGCGAGCAGCCCTCACTCCCGAGACAGGATCATAGCGCAGAGCCCCGATAGACCAATTCAAGCACTGCATGTGCTGGCACCCACATGCTGCGACTGCAATAAAATAAACATGATGAACAAGAGCAGAAAATAGGAGTACCAGGTGTTCTCTCAACGCCGCCGAACATCGGCACGGCATGCTACAAAGAAAGCCACAAACAGGAAAACAGGGATGTTACGAACACGGCTATGGGACAAACAGGCAGGGTGGAGCTTGAAGACGGATGGAGGTTGCTACAGGGGGATTTTCTCACACAATACCACAACCAATGGAAGTGGGTGAAAATGCACTACCCGCTGAGCACGGGACAGGAAGAGCTAGGGTGGGATATGCAGATAGAGGCCCAGACTTCTGGGAAAAGGCTTTGAAGTATTTTACTGTCCCCTCCCCGTTCCCTTCGCCGGCTAACACAAGGTAAAGGAGGTGTGCACTCACCCAGCAGCACCATAGGGATGTGGACTCCGTACCAGGGCCCCGTACACCTGGCACCCAGCCAATAAAAAAAAATGCCATGGGCACCGATATCATGTGGGAGCACAGGGTGGTGCGCACCGTGCGTACGTCAGCATAAGTGAAACAACGGTGTGAAACTGCACACAACGAGCTAAACAGTTTGTACGGATCGGCAGCATGGGAAAAGGGCCTAGCAGTGCCACAACCCAGGGCCGCACTACTAGGGCAGTGCTGTCGGCGGCCTGCAGCGGTCGTGCGACCGATGTGCGCATTAGAGAACTCCTGCATGCAGATCCGTGGGTGGTCTGTATGTTGACGCTACGGGAATAAACAGTATACAGAATGCAGCAGACTGCAATAGCACGCTTCCGTATCAAACACTGAGCTCGGGGTAGCATCGCCGGGAGACATTCTCTGGTTCTTCGGCGGATTTAGGCGGCACACCAAACAGAGGGGTGTCCGCGACACTAACATCCTGGCGAGATGCAGTGCCATGTATTTCAAGCCATTTAAACGCCGGGCTGTGCTGCACGGCAACTTCTGCTTCACAAATGCGGAGAACTTAAACACGTTTTACAAACTACGCCTTTGTGTCTAATGCTGTTCATGTTAGTGCGGGGGCACTACGCAATTACCATGATGTCCGGTGCGCAAGGGTTGGTAGGCCGATGGACGCCAGAAGGAAAGCCCACGTGACCAAATATACTTGTTTATTTGAACGCCGCTTTGCTTTTGACAAGAGCATTGCCTTCAAGGCTGGGTGCATCCAAACCCCGAACCCTGGGGTAGGCTCCGCCGGCAAAGTATCCATGATGTGCCCACAATGACGCAATCCGTCTACGTATTAATAGCCATGTATCTATGCTGAGCTTGGGTACTACCTAACCGACTTGGCCTCGCCACCTTAACTTATTCCAAAGATTGCGGAAATGAGCTAATATCTTATGGACGCAGGAACATAATTCGGGACATTTTACGCTGCCACCATTCCTTCCCTGCTTTGTCCATTTCAAACAGGAGTGATGGAAATTTACGGCTTGAAAATTGCACGTCATTATACTTACTGCCGGGAGTAAGCTGCGTCGAAAACGCTGATGCTATCACGCGTTCGTCGGCAGGATCTTCCTGAGTTCCGTCGCGCCTGGCCATTCCGCGGGGGGCCGTCTGGCCGAACGGTAACCGTACCGCAACTTGCACCGCCGCGCCCGGCCACTCGGCCTCCCGAGTCCCGGGCTCCCGGCCCCCCGGCCCCCCGGGCCCCGCCCCCCCGGCTATTGTCGCGTTGCCAGGTGGATTCTGACCCGGAATGGATGCTGACCCAGATTCGTATGGCGATGTCTTGTCGCCACGTGGAAAGTGGCGGGCAACCCAAAAAGGCAGACAGTGTCAGACGTGCCATGACCTGCAACGGCCACTTGCTTTCCACCTCGGACAAATGACAAAGCCCGGATATTAATTTGCGCGATTTTGCACATTTCTACCGTTGATGCTATGTATGGAGCTTGACTGCCACTAAGAGCGGACTTGTGCAGAGTTGTGGGTGCAATTAGAAAAAGGTCTTGATGTCTGGGACGTGGTTTTCCTGGACTCCGGTCTCTTGGCCGGGATTTAATGGCAAGGCTAACCATGAAGGCCGGCAACAGCCGCGGCAAGTTCTCAATGCCGAGCGTTGTCGGCACCATCGCCTGACAAATCTCAGCCTTGGATCGGTTGCATTGTTCGTACCCACAATTAGCGGGCCTTTTAAGAGGCTGACGTCTTTTTCTGCTCGAGCGCCGCCTCACGTGCCGCGGCCGTCTCCGGCCGCAGGAGGCAGTGCCAATGCCTCGGCGGAAGAAACCGCCCGAAGCGTGGACAAGTGGGTGGCCGGGCTTAGCGACGAGGATATCAACATTATCGGCCGTCGCGTATGGCAAAACGAGTGCCTATGCAAAGAAGAATATTTAACCCACTGGAACAAGAACGAGGAGTTTCCCAGTCTCGGCATCGGGCATTTCATCTGGTAATTGCCGCAAGAGGGGGCGCCATAGAATGCGGATATGTTAGCTTAGCTAGCTACCCTGCCCATAACTTCCCCAGTCGAACTCGTCAACATAATCCTGGCTGCATGATGCTACCCCTGGCTTTATTTTCCAGTCTACCCATAGCCAATTCCAGCTAGCTATCATGTTACGCTCGCTACTTTAACTCTCGGCTTGGTGCTTCTAGTTGATTCCATCATATGGACTATCCGTTCTCGCCGTTCGCCGCTGTAGGCCCCCACTTTCTCGGATAGTTGAAAATGTCATTGTGTCGATAGACGCCACCAAGAAACCTGGGCCAGAGGATCTGCCCAGAGGGTACTACGGCCTAGATTGGAAAATGTTGCGTTGGATTAGGAGAATGTTGTATGATCTGGTAGTCCTGTCTTCTCACCCTTCGGCAATCCCCACTTGCCCGAGTTGCCGAAAAATGGCTAGATAGTAAAACTTTCGTGAACGTTATGGAATAATAAAATAACATTTACATGGACAAATAAGCTAAGCTGCCTAAATTATGCTAAGCTGAATGGGCACAATAAGGTTCTTCTCGCTGGCTGGTTGGGGAGGGGGCGGGGCTGCTTTTCATAGTGCTGCATTGTTTGCTTTTACTTCACGGGTTGGGTTTGGGCGATTTTGTAATATTTCATAGCAATAGTGGAATCTTCGTTCTGTCTTGGCTGCCACAATTTTCCCTACTCCCCGCCACCTGCCAGGTACCCTGCGGGGCGCACCGGCCCCTTCAAGGAGACCTTCCCGGACCTGCTCGCGTACATGGCGTCGCGGGGGGTGGCGTTGCCAGACTGGCTGCAGCCCGCGGCGACGGGTACCGAGGGGGAGCTGCAGCCGCCCAGGTGTCCCTGGGCCACGCGTGACGAGTTCTACTCCGACATTGTACGTCGGGGTAGTAGAGCTCTTGGAATAGGCGTGGGGCAGTGATGGGTGTGGTTGGGAAGGGCCATGGGCCACACATGATGGATTTAACAGCGACGTCACACGTTGGGGAAGAGTGTGGCAAAACGAGGAACTGGCAGTCGCAAATCCGAAGGGAAAATGAGGTGCGGGGCAGTGATGGGTAAGCGGGGGCGAAGGGCGTGGGCCACGCGTTGCACGTTTGGGAATGATAATAATCGGAATAGGAGGCATGGGGCGATGATGGGTGGGTGGTCGGGCTGGGAAGGGATGGAGGGCAAGGGCAGGTCGGTGTCAAGAGATGGGATTGGTCTTTGGTATGGGCCGATGACGGTTTACAAGCCCATGCATCACCATGCCTGCCCCATCGGCCACGTGACATGCCTGTCTTGGCACCCCGCTTTCATCCTCACAACCCACAGACACATGTGACGGTGGATCGGCACAATCATGTGCCACCATTTGTTGGGATGTGCCATCATGTGCCATCATGTGCCATCATGTGCCATCATGTGCCATCATGTGCCGTGTGTTGGGATGCATCAGGCGCATGCGTGTTTCCGGGGATGCATGCCCCGTTGCCCTGGGTACCGCGCGTGCATCGCTTGGCACGAATTTTTTCCCCTTGAAAACCTATGCCCCTAAACAACCCTTGTCAGGTATCTCTCCGCATAATAATAGGAAAACCTATGCCCCTTGTGAGGTATCTCTCCGCATAATAATAGGAAAACCTATGCCCCTTGTGAGGTATCTCTCCGCATAATAATAGGAAAACCTATGCCCCTTGTGAGGTATCTCTCCGCATAATAATAGGAAAACCTATGCCCCTTGTGAGGTATCTCTCCGCATAATAATAGGAAAACCTATGCCCCTTGTGAGGTATCTCTCCGCATAATAATATGAAAACCTATGCCCCTTGTGAGGTATCTCTCCGCATAATAATAGGAAAACCTATGCCCCTACATAACCCTTGTGAGGTATCTCTCCTCACCCTCTGCCCCCTAAGGATACCTTGCCCCGCTGACCACCCTGGGGGCCTGCGTGATCTTGACCACCACCACCACCACCCCCCCCCCCCCCCCCCCCCCCCCCCCTCTGCATGATCTTGACCCCCCCCTTCCCCCCCCCCTTGCATGATCTTGACCACTCTGGGCCTGCATCATCTCAACCACCGAATGCATGCATCATCCCTCGGCGCCCACCCGGGCACCATCTGTCCTTTGCCCCCAGTCGTCGGAGCGCATGCGGGAGCTGCGGTCGCTGATGCTGTCCACCATGGGACTGCAGGCGCGCTTCATGATCGCGCGGCTGACCAAGGCGGTGTGTTTCTTATGAGCTTGATGAGGAGTTTTTCTCGTGTTACACCTCTATGCACCGCCTGCTAGTTGCTCCAGCGTGGCTTCATGACCACGCGGCTTGCCAAGGTGGTGGGTATGATGAGTTTGATGAGGAGTTGTTTGATGTGGAGTTTGTTTCTCGCTACACCTCTATGCGCCACCTCCTAGTTGCTCCAGCGTGGCTTCATGACCACGCGGCTTGCCAAGGTGGTGGGTATGATGAGTTTGATGAGGAGTTGTTTGATTTGGAGTTTGTTTCTCGCTGCACCTCTATGCATCACCCGCTAGATGCTCTGCTAGATATTGGCTTCGTAACCTTGCAACTTACCAGGACGGTATGCATGTTTCAAGATAAAGTTGTTTTCGTACTACTACTATACATCTGCCTTACATCCTTAATTAATTATTAAATTAATTAACTGCCTTACATCCTATTTGCCCTCATGTGATCCTGTCATGGTCACGCATCTCACCAAGGCAGTACGCTTAATCGAGAACTGCCCCATCCCATGAGTATGTGCTTGCCCCTACTACTTGGTGTGGCCAGTAATCAGGGGATATGTATGTATCACTTAATGTGTAGTGACATCATAGTATTTTCCAACATCATCATTCTATATCTGAACTGTTAACATATACATGTTGGCAGTTGGGGGCATGTTACATATCCAGACCGACAATGTCTGATCCCGTGCATCTGCCCGTGTTGCCACAGGTGCCGCTGCTGGTGGCCCACTCACCGCCGGAGGAGCGGCGTGCGCTGCTGCAGCGCTTCCACCAGCTGTCCCTGGAACCGGGCGGCATGTTCGCGCTGCTGGACTATGTGCACTTCAAGGTGTGCTGCCTTTCTTGTTTATGATGATGAGGGTGATGACACTACAGCCAAACATGCCGCGTGCATTCCCCCCCGTGCGTGTATGCAGGAAGTATTCAGCTCTTGCTTCTTCTTTCTTTCGTTACTGTGTTGTGTGTGCGCGTTTTCCTTGTGTGATATCATGCGCTTGCCGCAGGCGGAGGGCTTGCAGTGTTAGTGGTTGGGTATGCATTCCTTGCATGAAGTTAAACATTTACCAGGGTATATCATGTTTCTTCGTGCCGCACAGGGGAGGGCGTGCAGCCGCTAATCTGTGTTTCTTGCTCACTGCTACCATTTTATTGACATGTTACTATGTATGTTGTATGTACTTCGTCTGTACATCCGATTGCAGCTGTGGCATGCCTTTGGCATGAAGGAGACTGGGGGTCTCTGCCCTTTCTCCTGTAGTGCACACACAGGGATTAAAAGCACTTCGGTGCTCCGTGACTCCCCAACGGGAGCACGAGTTTAATTAATTAATTAATTAATGTACTTCGTCATGCCGCACAGGGGGAGGGCGTGCAGCCGAGCGAGCGCTACGCGGGCCAGGGCTGGGGCCTTCTGCAGGTGCTCACCGCGATGGGGCAGTGGCAGACGGTGGGGCAGCTGCCAGAGGTGGACCCAAAGGACGCGTTTGTCAAAGCTGCCATGGTGGTGAGTGCCTTTGTTGTATACAAAAAAAAAGTCAGTACGTAGTAAGTGAGCTTCAAATTCGAATTGCAGCTCTCCCAGGCAATCATAGGTGCAGGCATGTGTCTTTGTTTTCTCATGGCTTTCCAATCATGCATCGCCGCGGCTACCAGTTGCATGCTCAGCTATGTGGCTTTTGACCGCTACCAGTTGCATGCTCAGCTATGTGGCTTCTGGCCGCTACCAGTTGCATGCTCAGCTATGTGGCTTCTGGCCGCCACCAGTTGCATGCTCAGCTATGTGGCTTCATACCGCCACCAGTTGCATGCTCAGCTATGTGGCTTCATACCGCCACCAGTTGCATGCTCAGCTCTGTGGCTTCTGGCCGCCACCAGTTGCATGCTCAGCTCTGTGGCTTCTGGCCGCCACCAGTTGCATGCTCAGCTATGTGGCTTCTGGCCGCCGCCACCAGTTGCATGCTCAGCTATGTGGCTTCTGACCGCCACCAGTTGCATGCTCAGCTATGTGGCTTCGGCCGCAACCAGTTGTATGCTCAGCTCTGTGGCTTCTGGCCGCCGCCACCAGTTGCATGCTCAGCTATGTGGCTTCTGGCCGCCACCAGTTACATGCTCAGCTATGTGGCTTCGCTCTGTGGCTGACGAGGACATAGGAGCACGAACACCCTAACGTCTTCCAAATATCTCTAATATCAAGCGCCCAACTGGGGTCTTATTGGAATAGTTACTTACAGCATCCACCAACATGCCATCTGATATAGGACACACCATGTAATGAGAAAAACACTCATGCATACGTTTGAGACAACTTGTTAGCAAGATCGCATGAATTGGTGCGACATTTATTGCATTCAGTTGGGGGGAACGGAATGCTGTATGTGGTGCTTGTGAAGGTAGTAATCGAGTTAGGTGATCCATTCCACTACGTCACATGGGTACCAATAAGGGAACCTTCAACCTCATACACAACGAGGAGGGGGGGCGCCCTAGCTTCCCTCACTGCCCTAAATGGGCATCTAGGCCACAGAGTGCTCTCTCCGCATCATGGTGCGGGGGCAACGGTGGGTGCAATACAGCAAGAAGTACCGGGATAGCAAAGCAGATGCTAGAAAGGTGAGGTGCGGTCAAGACATGGGCTGCATCAATGGGCAGGAATCGGGTTGGAACCTTGTATATCTCACATCAGTTCGTGCCTGATTAGCATCGAGTATGCTGATGCCAGCATGCATGCGCTGCCTTGAATATGGATCCAACTTCCCTTCTACGTGTGTGCAGGTGCTATCGCGGCGGGTGTCCCTGGCAGCCAAGGAGCGGAGAGAAGACCGGTGGTTGCAAGGCTGGCTGCGGCGGGTCGATGCTTACGCCTACCTTCACTAGAGCACAAGATGTAGCAATTTAACTTCTAATTTTATCACACTTGAGCACAGGGACCGGATCAGCCATGATATGCTGGCCTGCCAGCCCCAGTGCTCGATATTGATTCATGAGCGCACATATGCATGTGCACGAAACTTTTGTATATTTGTGTACATTACAAAGGCTGTTTAGGACGGTGGTGAGCAGGTATGGTACATTATCTATACCGGCGCATGGTGGCCATTAAGCTTGACCTAGGTACTCGTTAATGGAAACCCTAGATCGATGTCACGGCCGCATGCATGCATGCGTTGCATGTGCCCTTAGGAGCCGGCTTGTTATTACTCCGGAACGAAGCGAGGTCAACCGACCCAGTAAAACTGAAACTAATAGGTTGATCATAGGCAGGGTTTTTGAACTAGGCCACGTGTGGCATTTTCAACTGCCGGAACAACTGCTGACTCGGCCACCGTGTGGCTTTTAGCCAATAATACTTGGGCCCGGCACGGCCACGTGTGGCGTGGCACCCAAGGGGCTTTCGTCTAACTCTCCTTGGTGCAGCGACGTGATTAATCTCCAGCGCAGAAACTACAAGTAGACCGGCGCGGCGCTTCAAGGGCCAACATAACAGCGAGTGAGTGTTATGCGGCCCCTGCTCAGTGCTCAGTGCCGACGTATCGACAGACCACTGCAGAGTGGCCTTCAGATGCGGAGTTGTTGTTGTTGTCGGTTGTTGTTCTAGAGGGCGGTTTGTGGCAGAGGCCGGAGTGTTCTGACACAGCCAATCGTGGCGTTAGCTGTAGTAGGGTCGACTTATATGCACGGCCACACTGTGGCGAATGGAAACGAGAAAGTAGAACAGCACCGCCAAATTGTGGCGTATGGGTCCCCTTGCATGCCAAAGGGTGTTAATTAACCCGCCACAAATTAATCACCAAATTTGGTGCCGCACCGCCACAATTAGCGGCAAAACGCCACTATAAAAAACACTGTAGCCTGGACCTTTTTAGTGTATTGGCAAATGGCAATAAGTTTTCGATTGCTTAGATCCTAACTATGTGGTTTGATCAACTTTTTGCTTTTACCGGCCGGTAATCAATGGGAGGCCTCCCATTATCGAGGCATATGCGCAGTAATATTGAAGGACATTGGTCATGAGCATATGCATCACAATGTCAAAGAGACAACAATGTGTCATGATTTTCAGCACAAACTGTTTGCCACCCGGCTGGGTATACTGTACGATCTGCACGGCCCCACATGCCCAGATCAATCGGCAGTGTCCCTCGAAAAAACTGTCTCGGTGTTCTAATTGATCGAACAAAGCGGCTTGCTATAAAGCCACTGCAGAGCCACCTCTGATGCGTGCCTACAAGCTCAAAGCAAGATCACTTCTTATCTAGAGAGCTGAACTATCCCTACAGCCCAGTTACCGTAGAGCTGTTCCCCCTACAGCCACGTCCCCCCGTCGGCACCTTGATCCTCCGGCCCCGCCTCCGTCATCGCCTGGTCATCACTGTCACCGCCCTGCCCGCCCTGCTCCCCCTCGGATCCCTGATTTGGCCTGGTGCCACCTACAGCCATGCCGGCCGCGTCTCTGGCGGCCTGCGTCAGCTCCTGGATCTCCCTGGCCAGCTGCGCGACGTGCTGGCGCATGCCCCCCATGATGACGACGTTCTCTTGGATGGCGTCCGCCAACTCCTGGTCTGGCGTGGGTGCGTGAATGAGAATTACGTAGAGAGCACGCATGGGTGATGCGTGAGCAGCTAGTAACGCACATTCTAAGTTACTAGTTAGTAGCGCACATAGTAAGTTAGGTGGTGTCGAATAGTCCCTGGCGGTCAGTCTCGCGCGCGTTAGAGTGTGTGAGTGAGCAGGTGAGTGCGTGGTGTGTGTGTGTGTGTGTGTGTGTGTGTGTGTGTTGAGGTTTGGGGTGGGGGGGACTGGGGGGCAGACACACACACACACGGGGACAGAGAGAGAGAGAGAGAGAGAGAGAGAGAGAGAGAGAGAGAGAGAGAGAGAGAGAGAGAGAGAGAGAGAGAGAGAGAGAGAGAGAGAGAGAGAGAGAGAGAGAGAGAGAGCTCTTGATACACCATGCAGGCGTGTTGCCAACAAATGCGTCACGCATGCATGCATGGTAACACACATAGTGACCAGATCCTCAACGGCAGACGCACAATCCTCTCCGATCCTAGCACCGGCATCTGGCGAATCCCGGGGAACCTAGTCACGTCCGACGACTCCCGGTCTGCGAGGTGCAGGCACAAAGATGCCGGCGCATTCTGCGTTGCGGTCCCAATAATGACTAGCGGGTGAAATGCCACCCCACTACATGCACGCATGCATTGCGTTTTGCGGTTTGATATCATAAGTGTCTTAGATTGATGCGTGCCCTTCAAATAAGCCCACAGCAATACTTGGCCGTACGTCACAGGAGCGTGCACACACGTGGACGTCCAACCGTGCATGCACCAAGTAAGTACAGTACATGAACGCTAGCCTGTGTACAATACACGCTGTCCTGATATTTCCGTGAGTTATCTGAGTAGTTCTTGATATAAAATGGGCGGGCGGCACTAGATAACCCACGTCCTCATGGCATCTTAACCCACCACTCCATGGCAGGACTCCAAGTAAACTCAGGGATTACAGGCAGGCAGGCAAAGTACAGACAGCGCTGTCATTTTCTGAAGCGATTTGCCAGCACCAGGCCAGAGGTGCAGGTTCGGGCAGTGGACGACGAGAAAACACTATGCAACACTATGCTACGCGTATTTGCCGCAGGGCCAGCAGTCCCACACTCACAAACTACTAGTACTCACCTTCACAGGATGGAAATTAATATGAACAAAAGATAAGCAAGGCCGTGACAACCGCCACACTTAAAGACATCGGGCGCGGCATCAGGCTCACAATCACAGCACCAGAAACGTTCAGCTTATGTAGCGAGCACAACATGACTGGTAGAGTAGCCTGCCGTGGGAAGGGCCCGAAAGGGACGTCCTTACCTGGTCCCTTCTTTTGGAGCTCTTCATCTATTTCACGATTTGACCTCTGGTGGGACGATACCAAAAACAAGAACAAGAACCAGGACTTCGCAGCATTTGTCAGAAGTGCCACCTTCTTCCTCTTAGAAGAGACAAAAAGGAACGCTGTGCCAGACAAATTGAAGAAAACACAGCATGCGAAAACTTTTATGTGTTAGAATAAAAATTGACATACCTCTAAGTGCGCCAGCGCATTTTCAAGTCTGTCTTTCTCCCTCTTCAAAAGTACAGCCTCGGGGGGCATGGTATCCTCGTACGCGTCGTCCCTCGGACGAGGTTCTGCCTCGACCGTCATCTTCTGTCGTTTAGCCTCTTCCTCAGCCTCCCTTTCGGGGAGACCTCCTTTCCTGGGAACCACTGTGTCTGATTACTTCCCGATGACGAAACCCAATTTAACCCCTCAACCGTCTTTGACTCGTGACTAAAATGAGTCACGAGTTGCACAGTATGCCACAGGTGCCCCCATTCAGCCTAATTATTTTTTCTAGACCATACTAGGAACCAAGCATAACCATATTAGGGCCCACCTGGAGGTATAGTGGGTGGTCCCAGTGCTAGCCCCCCCTGCTCTATAAATAGCCCCCCCCTCAGGGGGGTACGGTGAGTGTGCGCGGTGACACCCTTATAATGGATGATAGACCCCTTTCCTCAATGAGTTGACCCTGGGGTTGGTTTTGTAGATAGATTTTTTAGTTAGGATGGGATACAAACACTAAAAATTGTAACTCCCCCAGGGACCCATCAGCTGGTGCTAAAAATAACTGGTGACTATTTCGAGTCGCGAGTTTTTGGGGGGCTAAAATAGGCATCCTAGTGCAGTTTTGAACATGGAAACGATATGCAAGCATGGAGTATGGGCAAACATGCATGCTAACACTTATTCCAACCTGTGTGCCACCAATACCTGCCATAACCACTACAGGTCCCTGCCGGATATGATTGGAGACGACTACGCGCGGGCCGCGAGTACGGGGTTCACAACCTTATCATACATGATGGAGCACGTATACCTTGGATTTCACCCTAGTATTTCAGGGGGGACTGCAACTGTACCCAAGCACTACATCCAAACACTTACATGTCTTGTTTCACCCAGGGACCCACAAGATAATGCTAAAAATAGCTGGTGACTATTCTGAGTGACCAGTTTGGGGGGGCTAGAATAAACATCCTAGTGCAGTTTTGAACATGGAAATGATAGGTAAGCATGAAACATGCATGATTATGTTTATTCCAGCTCCTATGTGGCACAAATATATGCCACAATAAGCGTAAATGCTTGCAGACCCGCTGATACTGTGGTACTTATTTTTACATGCATGATGGACCTTGCACACAAAGTCAAAACATCCCAGCACTCCTAGATAAATTAGTGACCAAGGGACCATGCATGCAGTAACACTGAAAATTGCCAACTAGAAATAGGTGGCACTGTGACCATCACGGAGCAGATTTTCAAACTGCACAAGTTATGCATAAACATGAAAGCTAATAAGACATGACCATGAAACAATAACCCATGCAGGCTAACAACATGAAACCAAATAACACATGCACAGGTGGGTCCATGAAACAATAACACACACTTCAAACCATGCCGGCCCATGGTGATACACGGCGCGCATGAGCGCGGGCAGGAAAGGCCAAACGCCATGCCACGTAGGCAACAAATGCTAGCATTCTTAGTCAGCCTCCGTAGGACTATATCCCAGGCGGACATGCTCCGCCCTGAGATGGCGGCGCCGCGCCACCCCCTTGAGCTTCCGGGTGGTGGCTGCTGACCCCTCGTGGTAGTGGCGCCCTTGAAATTCTTGGCGCATTCGCCACGCTGGGAGAGGCGCTGCCATACCCGCTGCTTCGTCACGTTGAAGTCCAGCCCCTCCACCTGCCCGGAGTGGAAGAGGCCGAAGCAGTTCCGCTCGCTGTTGCTGCAGAACGCCATGTCACAGTGCTCGCACATGACCGAGGTCTTGTGCTTCCTGCCTTGCGCGCAGCACAGTTGGCACAGCACCTGCTCCACCCAGAAATTTGCCCATCTCATGCATTGTTAAGGGGTGCCACTCACGCTCACCTGGCTTGCCCGCCCCCTTGAGCTCAGCATAGTCGTTGGTCTCCTTGACAATCTTGGCCACGACATCACGTTGGGACCAGAAAAGGGAGAACAGCCCGAGGGGCCCAAACTCGAGCTGGGCAGGGGAAAGGTTTTGATAGCAGGCGGTACCCGTCATCGGCGACAGCACCGGAGTATCGGGAAAAGGAAACACACCTGGCTTGCCGAAACCAGATTTCCAGACAGTCTCGGCTGGCTCCTCAGTGGCAGGAGTGTCGTTAGGAAAAACGAATCATCGAGCTCAGCCTCACCGCTCGGCACCGGACCCTCCGCACCCTTCTGGTAAACAAAGTCGTCATCGGAAGCGTCCGAGACAACGCTCTCGCTGGCCGCCGCCTTGGTCTGACGGCGCCTTTTCGGGGCGTGGCTGATGGCTGGGTTCTTCTTCGGGTTGCCGACAGCGCGCTTCCCCGGCTCGCGTCGCTTGACCGGTGTGGGCAGCTCGATATCCTCGGATTTGTCGTCGTCGTCCTCGCCGGCGTCAGAATCGCTATCCTGGCCCTGCTCGCTATCATCGTCACTGCTACCTGCCGTTGGGACCTTCCTGGCGGCGCATTCTTTCACTAGAGCTTCGTACTCATCTGAGCTGCACGAATATATGAAAATCTGCTCACGGGTGAATGGGTACGTGAGCTTGTCGTCCGGGAAATAGCACCGTGCACCATCTCCGGACCTGTTCACTGTCACTACCTTGCCCGGCAAACGTACCTCGCTTTGTTTTTCCCCATACTGCTCTATCGCCCAGTCTCGTCCGAATTTTTCCACAGGCACTGCCATGAAAATGCCCTTCTTTACCTTGAAAGTCCGTATATCTGCCTGCATTTCGTCCGCCATGTCTACGTCCGCGCTCCCCCCTTTTTTCGCATCCTTCGTTTTCGTACGTTTTTGTCAATTTTTTTTACCGCCCAAACCTGCATGCACCAGGGTACCCTGTTGACTTTGACCAGGGTTTCCACCCTGATACGGTGGTCAAATACGGTCAGACAAGTGTCCTACGGATAGAGTGAATCTAGATCTTTTCGGTGGTCTAGTTGGTTCCCGCCAAAACCCTCCCGCCAAATCCCTACAGGGCGCACAAACTCATGCCGAATGTGAGGCATGAGAAAAACTCGCAGTCGAAAATCGGCACGAGGACGGTTTAGGGGTTAAGGCACACACGCCGTTTACACGTAAATTCTTTAGGTAAACAAGAACATCGTAGGTGACGAAAATTAATAGACTCCCTGGTTTTGTCTTATTTCATCACTGTAAGGAACCATGTCAACAAATCCGCATGGTTTGGCGAAGTGACAAGACGGGAGCTGTGCACTGTTTGCAGAATCCCGTTTTGCCAGCCTAGGAAAAACCAACTGGGCGTCCATCTCTCGGCAACGTTGTGGAAAAACCAGACCTGCATGTGACCTGCATGTGAGTGCTGTCAAGCCTCCGGACACGTGGCGAAGTTCCACGTAATAAGGGATCACCACGCTGTGCACAAAACACGACGCCGCGCCTGGGCAGACGCGGGAATTGGGCAGGGCAACTCGGCATGCATAATTTTATGCTGCCATATGGCGCGGTAAAAATCTCGCGCTTGTCCCAGCCCTCTTGTTTGCTCTTGGCAGTTGACACGAACGTACGCAACACGACGTAATGGATAAAACGCAGGTGAGATACGCACTACAGCGCATATGGATCTCACCTACGTGAACCTGCATGTCCTTCTCGGCTTCGACGGGATAATGGCACCGTAGTTTGCCGTCGTGTCCGACAGACAAAGTATCTAATAGCTCAATTAATTATTTCCTCTGCTGAGTACTTTTTTTTAAAAGGCATAATCTGATGAAATGGCAGGCGTTACTTGCCAATCCACAGTTCGTCTACATGGCCAACTAAACGTTGGCTCCTCTGGTAGGATTTTTCCACTACCACGGCTAATTGCGGCCAAGCCTCTGCAATGCAGAAGACACCCGGTATCCACATGCCAAATGCAGGATTCTGCGCCTGGCACGTGTCCCGACCGTGAATGTGCAGGCCTGGCATTGTCGCGACGGGAGCTCATGATGGCAACCTTAGCGACAGCACCTTTGGCCCTCACAGGTTGGTGGATGCTTGCAACTAGGGTTTCTTCTACGAACGCTGCGTTGACGGGATGAACAATGTGGAATCTCTCACTCTCATGTTGATGCTGTTTAGTCAGTGAAATTTAGTACTCCTCACCCGGGGGCCTGAAGTAGATGCATCCAACTCATGCGCCTTCATGCACCTTGAACGTCGAGAGCAAACGGCATCTGAAAACGGAGAAAAGAACCCAATGTCGGTCCCTGCACTGTAGCCTGATAACCGTCCCATGTGATCCGCGTAACAAACTTTGTTGCCTGCAGGACCTGGCAGTGCCTTCGCGGAGCCGCTCGTGGCATCCGACGATTTCACGCGGCTGCAGGGAGTCTCGGGGGTGTCCCTGCTGTACCCTGCCTCATCATGGGTTGTTGCCATC
Source organism: Mesostigma viride (assembly GCA_009746045.1). Classification (NCBI taxonomy): domain Eukaryota; kingdom Viridiplantae; phylum Streptophyta; class Mesostigmatophyceae; order Mesostigmatales; family Mesostigmataceae; genus Mesostigma; species Mesostigma viride. The sequence continues at coordinate 2,918,043 of RPFO01000104.1, read as the reverse complement.
GTACGTTCGCATGAACATGCATGTCACAGTCGCACCCACATCTATATTTAGGTTTAGAGAGCCATCGGTGCTTGGATGCCAATAGGTGTTTTTTTTGTCTTCTGGGGGGGGAAAGGGGGGTGTGGGGGGGGGGGAAGATATTCCTGAAATGAGCACGCCTGGTAGGGGACAAGATCCCAAGTTCCTGCGAGTGAGCCTTTTCTTTGGACCGGATGTTTGTGGTCGGTATCCTTAAAGGGGCATTGCCAGGCTAGGCAGTGCGAGGCAGTGCGAGGCAGTGAGCAGCACGGGATACCACTGCAAGAGTAATGCTAGCTTTGCCCGACCTCGTGGGCCACCCAGTATGTCGTTTTTGTGGCTTTTGCTTGGGCTTCCATTGTTATAGTAGAAATGGTTTGGTATAAATCATGTTTGGGGAGATGTACTCCTGAATTCCAGCCCCCACAGGGTCTGGCTGGGTGAGCCCCATGTAGAAAACTGCATGATACGCTGGTGGACTGACTAAGGCGACCACTAGACGCGATGATGCGTGTGCGCTGGGGCATGATGCAGACGATCTTTGTTTGTTTGTTTGTTTGTTTGTTTGTTCGTTCGTTCGTTCGTTCGTTCGTTCGTTCGTTCGTTCGTTCGTTCGTTCGTTCGTTCGTTCGTTCGTTCGTTCGTTCGTTCGTTCGTTCGTTCGTTCGTTCGTTCGTTCGTTCGTTCGTTCGTTCGTTCGTTCGTTCGTTCGTTCGTTCGTTCGTTCGTTCGTTCGTTCGTTCGTTCGTTCGTTCGTTCGTTCGTTCGTTCGTTCGTTCGTTCGTTCGTTCGTTCGTTCGTTCGTTCGTTCGTTCGTTCGTTCGTTCGTTCGTTCGTTCGTTCGTTCGTTCGTTCGTTCGTTCGTTCGTTCGTTCGTTCGTTCGTTCGTTCGTTCGTTCGTTCGTTCGTTCGTTCGTTCGTTCGTTCGTTCGTTCGTTCGTTCGTTCGTTCGTTCGTTCGTTCGTTCGTTCGTTCGTTCGTTCGTTCGTTCGTTCGTCGTTCGTTCGTTCGTTCGTTCGTTCGTTCGTTCGTTCGTTCGTTCGTTCGTTCGTTCGTTCGTTCGTTCGTTCGTTCGTTCGTTCGTTCGTTCGTTCGTTCGTTCGTTCGTTCGTTCGTTCGTTCGTTCGTTCGTTCGTTCGTTCGTTCGTTCGTTCGTTCGTTCGTTCGTTCGTTCGTTCGTTCGTTCGTTCGTTCGTTCGTTCGTTCGTTCGTTCGTTCGTTCGTTCGTTCGTTCGTTCGTTCGTTCGTTCGTTCGTTCGTTCGTTCGTTCGTTCGTTCGTTCGTTCGTTCGTTCGTTCGTTCGTTCGTTCGTTCGTTCGTTCGTTCGTTCGTTCGTTCGTTCGTTCGTTCGTTCGTTCGTTCGTTCGTTCGTTCGTTCGTTCGTTCGTTCGTTCGTTCGTTCGTTCGTTCGTTCGTTCGTTCGTTCGTTCGTTCGTTCGTTCGTTCGTTCGTTCGTTCGTTCGTTCGTTCGTTCGTTCGTTCGTTCGTTCGTTCGTTCGTTCGTTCGTTCGTTCGTTCGTTCGTTCGTTCGTTCGTTCGTTCGTTCGTTCGTTCGTTCGTTCGTTCGTTCGTTCGTTCGTTCGTTCGTTCGTTCGTTCGTTCGTTCGTTCGTTCGTTCGTTCGTTCGTTCGTTCGTTCGTTCGTTCGTTCGTTCGTTCGTTCGTTCGTTCGTTCGTTCGTTCGTTCGTTCGTTCGTTCGTTCGTTCGTTCGTTCGTTCGTTCGTTCGTTCGTTCGTTCGTTCGTTCGTTCGTTCGTTCGTTCGTTCGTTCGTTCGTTCGTTCGTTCGTTCGTTCGTTCGTTCGTTCGTTCGTTCGTTCGTTCGTTCGTTCGTTCGTTCGTTCGTTCGTTCGTTCGTTCGTTCGTTCGTTCGTTCGTTCGTTCGTTCGTTCGTTCGTTCGTTCGTTCGTTCGTTCGTTCGTTCGTTCGTTCGTTCGTTCGTTCGTTCGTTCGTTCGTTCGTTCGTTCGTTCGTTCGTTCGTTCGTTCGTTCGTTCGTTCGTTCGTTCGTTCGTTCGTTCGTTCGTTCGTTCGTTCGTTCGTTCGTTCGTTCGTTCGTTCGTTCGTTCGTTCGTTCGTTCGTTCGTTCGTTCGTTCGTTCGTTCGTTCGTTCGTTCGTTCGTTCGTTCGTTCGTTCGTTCGTTCGTTCGTTCGTTCGTTCGTTCGTTCGTTCGTTCGTTCGTTCGTTCGTTCGTTCGTTCGTTCGTTCGTTCGTTCGTTCGTTCGTTCGTTCGTTCGTTCGTTCGTTCGTTCGTTCGTTCGTTCGTTCGTTCGTTCGTTCGTTCGTTCGTTCGTTCGTTCGTTCGTTCGTTCGTTCGTTCGTTCGTTCGTTCGTTCGTTCGTTCGTTCGTTCGTTCGTTCGTTCGTTCGTTCGTTCGTTCGTTCGTTCGTTCGTTCGTTCGTTCGTTCGTTCGTTCGTTCGTTCGTTCGTTCGTTCGTTCGTTCGTTCGTTCGTTCGTTCGTTCGTTCGTTCGTTCGTTCGTTCGTTCGTTCGTTCGTTCGTTCGTTCGTTCGTTCGTTCGTTCGTTCGTTCGTTCGTTCGTTCGTTCGTTCGTTCGTTCGTTCGTTCGTTCGTTCGTTCGTTCGTTCGTTCGTTCGTTCGTTCGTTCGTTCGTTCGTTCGTTCGTTCGTTCGTTCGTTCGTTCGTTCGTTCGTTCGTTCGTTCGTTCGTTCGTTCGTTCGTTCGTTCGTTCGTTCGTTCGTTCGTTCGTTCGTTCGTTCGTTCGTTCGTTCGTTCGTTCGTTCGTTCGTTCGTTCGTTCGTTCGTTCGTTCGTTCGTTCGTTCGTTCGTTCGTTCGTTCGTTCGTTCGTTCGTTCGTTCGTTCGTTCGTTCGTTCGTTCGTTCGTTCGTTCGTTCGTTCGTTCGTTCGTTCGTTCGTTCGTTCGTTCGTTCGTTCGTTCGTTCGTTCGTTCGTTCGTTCGTTCGTTCGTTCGTTCGTTCGTTCGTTTGTTTGTTTGTTTGTTTGTTTGTTTGTTTGTTTGTTTTTGTTTATCTTTTGTGTAAGCATTTTTCTAATGACATTAGCATTGTACTCTGTGGCATGCCTATGCGCATGACGCGCAAGTGCTTGTTTACTTAGGCATGAAGCATATGCCAGCCAGCCGCCATGTAGCCGACACCCGAGGTGGGCCAAGGGATGAATGCACGGGCCGGCATGCGGGGCAGGTCTCGCATGCCACGCAGTCTGTATGACTCGCAAAAGGGAAAGGCTACCGCTACCTATTCCCAGTATTTATGTGATGGGTTGCATACTTGCAGCCTCCCCAGTCACTACGTACCCTTCTATCTGCTGTGTCTTACAAAAACACTGTTTGCGTGTATCTTTGTTGAATGCACATGTTGCCTAGCATTGACATCCAACCGTTTGTGTACGGGGCTGCCGTGCGAAGCGGTAGGCCCGTGGATGGCTGTCGAGCCTCCTCGGATCAGGCCATAGGGCAACCCACGGTTCACTTTTCCACGCATCGTAGGACATACTCACCCTGGTCCCTGCATGTATGAGAACTTGAGTCTCAGGGTCGTTAGGGTATCCTCTCGGGGAGCTATACTTGGCAAGACTGGAATGACAGGAAATGCCATCGGAGAAGGTAGGAGCAGGCTAGTCGTTTGGACTCCATCAATAGGGCTAATAATTTGGACTCCGACAATAGGGCCTGCCTTGCCTTGCGGAGAACAACAGTAGCGCTTGCCTTGCCTTGCGGAGAACAACAGTAGCGCTTGCCTTGCCTTGCGGAGAACAACAGTAGGGCCTGCCTTGCCTTGGGGAGGAGGGGTAGTGGGCAGCAGCAGCCGCAGGATGAAAGAAATCGTTTGGCGCGGTGGGTGCTGTACACGGCTGATGGGTTAACCTATGCGTACTATGCTTATGGGTTCTGTACTAATGGGCACTGTGCTTATGGTACATCACGTATGGGTTCTGTACTAATGGGCACTGTGCTTGTGGTACATCACGTATGGGTTCTGTACTAATGGGCACTGTGCTTATGGTACATCACGTATGGGTTCTGTACTAATGGGCACTGTGCTTATGGTACATCACGTATGGGTTCTGTACTAATGGGCACTGTGCTTATGGTACATCACGTATGGGTTCTGTACTAATGGGCACTGTGCTTATGGTACATCACGTATGGGTTCTGTACTAATGGGCACTGTGCTTATGGTACATTACGTATGGGTTCTGTACTAATGGGCACTGTGCTTATGGTACATTACGTATGGGTACTGTACTAACGGGCACTGTGCTTATGGTACATCACGTATGGGTTCTGTACTAATGGGTATATACACGAGTACTGTACTTCTGGGTACCATATTTATGGTGACTAGCTTTTGTGTGCTATTCTTTTGAGTGGAATAGTATATCCTTTCTTCAGGCAGGACTCGTGGTGCCAAGAAGCCTCTACCGTGATGGTCGAACCCCCACCCGGTTCCACCACTTGTGCTTGATGACCATTCCCGACGTGACATTGTGACTGTCGCCAGAACCGTGCCGGGAAGCCGGACTCCAAACCGGGGGAGCTGGAGACGCTGCTGAGCCTGGGCAACTTCAAAGTGGTGGACGTGGTGGGTGGTGGAACTGCCAGCATATTGTGCTGGCATTACGCCGTTGATCAAGCAATCAACGATCAATCAATGAGTTCATTCGTGATGTCCCAAGCTCCAAGTGGTTGATGTGGTGGGTGGAGCTGCCACACTGACCGCTGCACAGGGCATGCTGGCACGCTCTCACTCTCGCACACTTGCGTGCTTGCACACTCGCCCACTGCGTACCCTCGCACACTTGCTCAGCATATGCCGTGTATGAACCAAGTGATCGAAGAGGTGCCAGCTGTTAGCATATGCCGTGTATGAACCAAGTGATCGAAGAGGTGCCAGCTGTTAGCATATGCCGTGTATGAACCAAGTGATCGAACAGGTGCCAGCTGTTAGCATATGCCGTGTATGAACCAAGTGATCGAAGAGGTGCCAGCTGTTAGCATATGCCGTGTATGAACCAAGTGATCGAACAGGTGCCAGCTGTTAGCATATGCCGTGTATGAACCAAGTGATCGAACAGGTGCCAGCTGTTAGCATATGCCGTGTATGAACCAAGTGATCGAACAGGTGCCAGCTGTTAGCATATGCCGTGTATGAACCAAGTGATCGAACAGGTGCCAGCTGTTAGCATATGCCGTGTATGAACTAAGTGATCGAACAGGTGCCAGCTGTCTTCCCGGCATATCTCAAAAGTCCGCCCATTGCTTGACCACCGACTGGCAGAAGCAATGATGGCGCCAGCAGCACTGATCTAATTACAGATGGCCCACCATTTTTCTCGTCAAGCTACTTGCAGGCACCCGTGACAGTGACAGTGGCGGTGGCAATATATTACAGTATAGTATACAGTATTGCACCATACACTAGTATATCTATGTACCATACTGTAGTATATCTATTATAGTATAGTATACAGTATTGCACCATATATAGTAGTACATATATAGTAGTACCGATGCGGCCAACCCACCCCCACTGCCTATCTCCCCCTCGGTCTGCCCATCTCCCCCACAGTAGATGTGCCCATCCTTTTCCACTTCCACCTATTGGCAAGTGCCCACGGTTATTATTCATCATGATAGCCAAACCATTTACACGGTGCGCCCACTGTACATGTGTGCATGTATATGCATAGGCCTGCCTCATCCTCCCCATTCTCCCCCCCTGCTACACCCTTGCCGCCCCTCCTGCTGCCCCTAACTCACGTGCTATATTCAGACATACTACTACTATATTATTTACCTACTACTATATTATTTACCTACTACTATATTATTTACCTACTATATATTTACCTACTACTTTTTATTTTTGCTTAACCTTGCAGGTGGGTGTGTTCCGCATCACGCCCAGCAACGAGCTGCTGTCGCTCAGCCCAGACCAGCTGGTCGGCGCGCTGATCCAGCAGGGGGTGAGTAGGGCTGTTTAATATGATGGGTGTGTGTTTGGGCGTAAAGGTTAAATGAGCCGACCTACCAGCTGCATGGTGGGTGCACTCCTCCAGCCCATGGCGGGTGAGGTATGCTGTTCATACGGAAGCCAGCAGTACTAGTGTGCGTTTTCTAGTGTGGCTTGGTGATGGAGGTGGGCCGCGCCATCCAGCCCAGGCGTGGGTATGCGTGTGGGAATCGTATCTCTTGCTGCCTTGTAAACGTTGAGCCTTACCAACGCTCTGACTGGAGCCGTAGATATGTTGTGCCTTACCAACGTTGACCCAGCGAATGGGCCCATGCCCAAGAAGAGCTTAGCTGCTGGCTCAGTTGCTATCTGTCTTGATAGCACCTGCTATGGATAATGGCTGCACAATGCACAGCGTGTTTTTCTTGATATGCCCTGTGGTTCTTGATATGCCTTGTGGTTCCTATTCTCTCGCTCGCTTGTTTTTAAGATCTGGTAACCCCTACCTATCTGTAGTTAACATAGGGCTGCCTTGTCTCCCCTACCTATCTGTAGTTAACATAGTGCTGCCTTGTCTCCCCTACCTATCTGTAGTTAACATAGTGCTGCCTTGTCTCCCCTACCTATCTGTAGTTAACATAGTGCTGCCTTGTCTCCCCTACCTATCTGTAGTTAACATAGTGCTGCCTTGTCTCCCCTACCTATCTGTAGTTAACATAGTGCTGCCTTGTCTCCCCTACCTATCTGTAGTTAACATAGTGCTGCCTTGTCTCCCCTACCTATCTGTAGTTAACATAGTGCTGCCTTGTCTCATTGATTAAGTGCCCACCCCCGGCCTCTGTTCCCCCTCTTGGCTTTCTACTGCCAAGAGGGCTTTCTACTGCCAAGAGGGCTTTCTACTGCCAAGAGGGCTTTCTACTGCCAAGAGGGCTTTCTACTGCCAAGAGGGCTTTCTACTGCCAAGAGGGCCCCTGTTTTTTCTTCTCCACTCTTTGCTCCCCCATCATCGGTTCCTGCTCGCCGATCCAGCCTCCCCGTTTGTAACTTTCTCCCTCCCCTCCTTCCTTCCTGCCCCATGATGCGCCTTCCTTCCCCACTTTCTTCCCTCCTCCGGATACGCCCTGTCCTTCACGCACCCATGCGGCTCACGTGCACAATGCCGAACACGGCAGACTAGGGGCACCCTCCCCCTCTTTCTGTGAGACAATGCGTTCCCCCCTTCTTTCTTCTTCTTCTTCTTCTTCTTCTTCTTCTTCTTCTTCTTCTTCTTCTTCTTCTTCTTCTTCTTCTTCTTCTTCTTCTTCTTCTTCTTCTTCTTCTTCTTCTTCTTCTTCTTCTTCTTCTTCTTCTTCTTCTTCTTCTTCTTCTTCTTCTTCTTCTTCTTCTTCTTCTTCTTCTTCTTCTTCTTCTTCTTCTTCTTCTTCTTTCTTGCCTCCTTTTCTCCGACCTCCTCTCTGACTTGTTTTCCACACACCCCGACTTGCCCATGTGTGCCCGGGTCAAACGCCCTCGATTCCCAAACACGGCAGAGCACATGCGCAACCACCACCCCTTGTCATCCTCCTTCCTTCTCTGACTGTTCATCAATTTAGGTGCCCGTGTGCTCTTACTACTCCAACACCAGCAGAACGTGCGGACCCTCCCCCCCTCCTCATCTTAATGTTGACCCACCCACGTGCCCGTGTGCCCTTTTTTAACCTTTCCCCAACGCCCGCAGAACATGCGCACTGCCATCATATCATCAACCGTCGGTGATGGCACCGCCAACAAGAACGGAGAGGTCTTCAGCTGCGAGTAAGCGTTGTGGGGATCAAAGGCTTGTCGCTGACTGCCCTTGCTCCTGTGCCACCAACGCAGTCATTCAGTAAAACTCATCATTCAGTAAACTACTTGATATAGGAGTACAATAGTTGAAGCTCTAGGGCCCTTAGGTATGCTGTAGGGCACATTACACCAGTGCCACACAGGTGTCAGCTCCATCTGATAGTCCACTAAACTGGCTGGCCACCTGTTTTGTGCGCTCCAGGATTCCACCCCTCTCTTCCACCCCAAGCATCCACGCACCAGAATTGAAACCGCTCCCCTCCCCCCAGCTGATCGCATGCGCAAGTCCGGACACTTTTGGTCGATTGATCAACTCACCGCTGATGACGCCACATGTTGTGGCCCACTTGTACAGCCATGAGACTGGCAGGCTTGTCTTCCTCCAACGCCCACTGGTTGATGGCGGGCAGGCGGGCGGGCAGGCGGGCAGGCGGGCGGGCGGGCGGGCGGGCGGGCGGGCGGGCGGGTGATCACTGTAGCGCGTTCGTGCGTTGGCCCCCAGACAAAACGAATACGACCAGCGCGGCTATCCGTTAGCACAATATACATGTAAAAGCCTAACATACCACCGTGGACTTGCTTGATCGTACCAATAACTTCCAACTGGTTCGTGTCGTCGGGTTGTTCATTCAATCCTTCGGCCTGTTCGTTTTCGTCTGGTATGGCTGCGGCTTCCTTTTCCTTTTTCTTTTCTGGGCCGCAGGCACACGACAGAAACTTGTCGGGGGATGGTTGAGGAGGGGAACGGAGGCCAGATCACGTGCACGGCGAGGGATATGTCCATCCTCCCGACAATACTGCGTCGCCACCGGACACGATGCATCTCCAAGGATGGTACGTGTGCGCGTGTGGATCTCGTAAATCACACTCCTTGAGGGACCCGTTTCCCCCTCTCGTTCTTCCTTTCAGTATAAGGGCGAGCAGCCGAGGAGGTTGCGATTCGATAGGACCATGCTTTCACGTTCAGGCGTGGAAATCATGGGAAAAGAAATCAGGGGGAGGCCGAAGGATGGCAATGTGCTAGGTTGTAGCACAAACTTCTACTAGTACCAGTATGCCATGTAAAGGGGACTCCGAGGTGATCACCGACGGAGGGTGTTACGCACATGAGGTCGCCAGAGAATACGATAATACGGCGCAACAATGGAATCATACGGCGTATAAAATGATGAGGTGGCGTTCCACCCATCTGTCGTCCATCTGTCAGGCTCATGGCCATGCCAATCGCTGGTTTATGAGCCGAAAATTTTGGTTAAATGATTAGAGAGGGCAGTTTGCCTATTGTAGAGGGCATTTCCCACAGGCACCCGGCTGTCCACTCGGTTGCAAATGATGGCAGATACATACAGAAATGTCACGAGTGGATCGGATGACACAGCCAGTGCTAGTGGTGCAGTTGCGAGGGTAATCGCGAGTGCTAGTGGTGAAATGGCGAGTGTAGTTTGAAACTACGCGCACCTACGTCACGTGGGCATAAGTTCTCCATGAATAGGGAGGGAGGGAGGGAGGGAGGGAGGGAGGGAGGAGGGAGGGAGGGAGGGAGGGAGGGAGGGAGGGAGGGAGGGAGGGAGGGAGGGAGGGAGGGAGGGAGGGAGGGAGGAGGGAGGAGGGAGGGAGGGAGGGGGGGGGGGGCGGGGGGCAGGCGGGGGGGGGGGCGGCGGGCGGGCGGGCGGGCGCGGCGGCGGGCGGCGGGCGGGCGGGCGGGCGGCGGGCGGGCGGGCGGCGGGCGGGCGGGTGGGCGGGCGGGTATGGAGTGTAGAGTCGTCTATGTAGACAAGGACAGGATGAAACAACCTCTTCTTTCTTTTCCTTATGTATAATATATATAGTACTATATTTCTTCTACTGCCTGCACTTGTATCCATTATAGTATTATTCATCTAACTCCGTTCCTCCCTGTTAACTTCAGGAGGGTCCCGTAAGTTGCCTTAGAAAGAATTACTACGATGGCACAGAGGAGTCAATTTTTGCCCTTTAAAGTATTTTCCCTTGAACTTTTCGGTAGCAAATTACGAGGACTTCAAGCTAGTTGCAAGAAATACCAACACTTCGTGAGATGTTGAGAAAAGTTCTTGTTGACTGGCAACATTTGGCAAACTTAGGCTCATGAGAGTGGAACTCGAAGCAAACGAGAAATTGCGCGATGCAACATTCATGAATAAATCTGCTGACACACTTGATGGAGAATGAGAACTTGATTTCAATGGAGTGTTTGTGCTTCCAACGTCCAACTGGCTTGATGCCTAGCCCTTTTTATATTGAACTGTGACCCAGTTTGGCGACCACTGTGATTTGATTTCGTGGTGCCCGCAACCCTGTAACGAGAAGTTAGATAGCTAGATCGATCCACCGCATTCCATATCGATTCCACAGAGGACTTGTAACTAGAAGTTAGATAGCTAGCATCATCCACCCCATTCCATATCCATCCCACTGAGGACTTGGCGTGACGCAGTCTACGTGTATATTTATTATTTTATACACTTATACTATGCATCTCAAACAAGAAGACTATTTGTCTCTGCTGTGCAATCCTGGGGGGCGTGCATTTTTGTGCAGGGTACATATACATCATTGCTGCCTCGGGCGCGCCTGAAAGGTGGCCCCAAGCAGGCCCTGTTTTTGAAAAAGTTATAACATCCTTTTCTTTGGATGAAACACAAGTTTGAAGCCCGAAGGTACTCCCTCGAGACTATTGATTGATTTCCTACCAGAGGGGGTGGGAGAGCAACCCTTCAAGGGGGACTTCAGACTAGCCGACCGGGTAGACACCTCCTCCTATGGCAGGGCCTCGTCCGCTCGCAACCCACTGGCCGACTTTCGCGCGCCCCGCACCGAGCTGTGTCACAACTGCTTGAGGATGTTGGGCTTGAGGGACTATACTTACTCCGCGCCCGCATCCTTGACAAGGAGAAATGGGCTGCCAAATGCGACAGGCACCTCCCAGAAGGGTATGACCCGATTGTCTCCCCACGGCCCCTGTGGCCCATTGCTAGACAGGGTAGAAGTACTTAGGTAGAGGTAATCATTGAAACTGAGGATAGCCGCTACACTACCGCACTGTCTGCCCCGACAGTAGAGGAAAGCTCGGATGAGGATTATATCCCCATCTAGTACTACAGGGTTGGGGCATGATGCAGACGATATTTGTCTGTTTGTTTTGTGCAATAATTTTTCTAATGAGATTAGCATAGTAGTCCATGGCATCACTGTCATGCCTATGTGCATGATACGTACGCAAGTGCTTAATCTGGCCAGAGCCTAGGCACATGCATGTATGCCACTAGTGCATCCAGGTAGGCACAGTATATATCTGCGAACATGCATGGTATAACTTCCATACATGGTGCATGTTCACACAGTTGCAGGGTTATGCGTGCAGCTGACCCAGAATGCTAGTATAATTTATTACACGCAGTCCCGTTGGGGAGCCGTGGATAGTGGTTAGGATGATGGTTCATGGATGGTTCGAAGTACAGCCTCACGCCTCGTCATTGAATTTCAAAAAAATGTGTCTGTTTACAGAAAGTCTTATATATAATTTCAGTACCCCGTATGGTTGAGAAATTTTACCGAAAATAGAAAGAGCCAGAGAGGATTGATAATCAGTAGTCAGAGATCGTATGGATTGTCAATGCACGCATGCAATGACCGGGCCAGTGCACTAATCAATTAAGGAAGGAGCCGCGGGAAAGAAAAGGAGCTAGGGCAGCCGGAGCTCCAGCCAAGCAGGTCAACTTCCCAGCCAAAATTAAGGCCTGCCCGATTCCAAAGGCGAGAAACGTAAGTGCATGCAGGTACGGGTGAACCCTGGGTATCGATTGGGAAAAAGCAAGCCGAATCCACCCTGTATGCAGGCGCGGGCGGACCTCTTAGGCTGGGAGAAGCCAGCGCATCAGACTAGCTAGTCCCAGTCTTCACTTTCACATATGTCAAATTAATTAATTAATTAATTAGACTCGTGCTCCCGTTGGGGAGTCACGGAGCATTAACCCCGATGAATGGATGGATGGGTGCACACATTCCTACCGGTCTAATCTATCTACATTGGCTACATATGTCAAAACCATATCGATCCTTCCATGCACTCCGTACCTCCTTTGCAAAACAAGCGGAGGCATGCACTCCTGCGTCACCTTGGTTTCGCAAACGCGAAGACGAATTAATGAGTTGTCTAATTAATTAATTAAGTAGCTTCCATCATCATTCCGTCATCATTCCGTCATCGCGACTAGGAGAAGTGCACCACCCTTATGCTGGCATCTGCCACCCCTATAGTGACCCTATAGTGACCGCGGCCTAGGAGGGGGTCTCACCCTAAACCCTAAACCCTAAAACCCTAAACCACTTGCAAAAAACATAAGTGCCCGCCTGCCACCACTGCTCACCAAGCTTGTGACATTTAGGCTGGCATCTGTCACCACCCCTGGCAGAATTGTGAGGGTGTGTGTTGGGGTGTGACAAGGATGGCGAAAAATTGCACGTACTTACTCTTATATAAAGAACGCCCAATTTTTCGCCACCCTGCCACCCCTTGGCGCGGGTCATAGGAGGTGTTTGTCAAGGTGTGAGAGTGATGGCGAAAAATTGCACGTACTTACTCTTATATAAAGAACGCCCAATTTTTCGCCACCCTGCCACCCCTTGGCGCGGGTCATAGGATGTGTTTGTCAAGGTGTGAGAGTGATGGCGAAAAATTGCACGTACTTACTCTTATATAAAGAACGCCCAATTTTTCGCCACCTTGCCACCCCTTGGCGCGGGTCATAGGAGGTGTTTGTCAAGGTGTGACAAGGATGGCGAAAAATTGCACGTACTTACTCTTAAGAAAAGAACGCCCAATTTTTCGCCACCTTCCCCCACTGGCCGGCGCTGAGGTGGCGTGGGTTGTTGGAGGTGGCGAAATATTGCACGTACTTACTCTTAAGAAAAGACCGCCCAATTTTTCGCCATGGCCTCGCAGGGTGAGGGAGCCGGCGAGGGCCGCGCGGCGGGGTGTGACCCGAACCGGATGGGCCTCCGATTTGCATGGGAAGCAGTTGTCGCTGGCAACGATGACTACATGCATGGCAGAAACGCGTTCCATTAAAAATATTTATTACTTATCCGCTCCCTGCAGGAAAGGAGCGATTTCATCCATCGACAGGCCAGACAACGACGTGATCGAATAATCCTTCTCATCGCCCCACCACGAGGGTTTATACCTATCAAGAAATGCGTGCATGTCCGCCTTCGAAATTTCCAAGTAACCACCGCCACGGCTGTTGCCCTTCGCCCCTTTGGCAGAAATTCCCAGAGTCGGGCTTAACAACCTGTTGACGAGCCCGCTACACTGTGCAAAAGACAAACTACCAGCCTCGCCTGCTCGCCGTTGGTATCCAAATGTTGAGCGCATGAACCAGGCCTTGTCGGCAATTTCGCTATCAATTTTATTCCCTAGTGCAATCGTCTCGTCGCGCGTCAACTTCATTGTGAGATTGGACGGATCAGCCGTCGTGATGAAGTCGATGATAGGCGTCCCTTCTAGTAGCTTGAGCGTAATGGCCAGAGACTGTGCTAGTCCAAAACGAGAATACGCCTTCAAATCAAACAAGGACTCTGACTTCTGCAGAATCAACAGATTGTCTCTGAAATGCTCCTTGGTTCCTAGTCCCGTCAACTTCGAATATTGCCGAATGCCAGTGTACGCCTTCCTCCCCATCTCCTTGTCCAGAATTTGAGGGAGCTCGTCGTCGATGAGATCATACGGAATCATGTACAACCGGTGAACCAGTTCGTACACCGCCTTCAGACGCATTTCGTACGGTGAAAGTGGAACCGTGCCGCCGATTCTCCCCTCTAGATCCTTGTACTCCTCCTCGCTCATAAGCACCACCTCCCTGTCCTTGTCTGGATCTTCTAGTACCGGAAGCGGAGGGGCGTCGATGTCCCCCAACTCCTCCACTGCCGACACCTCCACGCTGTAGTCCTCCGTCAGTATCTTGATGAGATTTCCCTTGTAGTGGGACCTCGACACCGCGAGATCTTGCTGGTTCCGGCAGAAGAGACGGAACTTGGGGCAATTTCTGTCATAGATACGCGACTTGTCCGCGCTCCAGTCGCAGACTACGTCGGCGTTGTCGAACAGCAGCTGGATGAGCGCAGTGTCCCCCGCGATCATGTTCTCGACGATCGTGCCGTAGTCCGTTGGAGGCCTGTCAAGAAGCGAAGTCGTGTCTCGATAGAAGATGACCATCTCTCCCTTGACTAAGTGGCGCACCCTGAAAATTTGCTGGAGGGTTGTCGTGTAGCTCGCGTAGTAGTCCCCGTTGATGAAGAGTCCCACCATGCTGTCGAACGTGTGCTCCGTGTAGCTGACTCCAACCGTGATCGTGGGGCTGAAGATCAAAAAGTCCAAGTCAGCCCACGCAGCATTCGCGCCAACCTCCAGATCCTCCTTGCTCGTCAGACTAGTGTAGAGACGCCCGTTCTTGCGCTTGTCGATGAAGGGTTTGAGTGCCTCATACGCCATGGCGGCCTCTTTTTTGCCAGACATTGGGCAGAAAATCCTCTCTCCGGCCTCTATCCTCCTCTCACACTCAGCGACAAAGCGGTCCACGCAGACCTTTCGCCAGTTCTTCTCTGAGGTCACGTCCACCCATCGCAGAGTCCTGTTGGTAGGGCGCCTGAAGGTGTTGCAATCCACCTCCATAGTGTCCGCCGCGCGATAGGCCGCTATGAAATCGTAGACCTTTCGAGTAACAGTAGCGTCTGGCGCGATCACGACCTTGGACGTTTCGATGAGCCTGACGAATTTTCTCAACACCTCGCGACGGTTCTCCACGTAGCGCTGTGAAAGGGCGGTGAGGGTGTTGTAAATTTCGTCCAGGATGAGGAGGTCGAACGGTTGGTCCGTGAGGCGCAAGATGCTGTTCAGGACTATCAACACCCTGTCGTCAGAAATCATCCCCTTTGAGCCGCTGAGATAGTGACGAAAATTTGGGTCACTGTACAGGAGATGGAACGCGTTGTCCTCCCATACGACTGTCCTCCCACCCTCGCCCAGAGATCTGTAATTGCGATCCTCCTCCTTGGACAAGCTGATGTTAGCCACGATACAGCACACGCGAATATCTGGATCCTTCCTCACCGCCTCGTTGACGAGTTCACGAATCCTCTCAGATTTACCTGTCCCACAATTCGACTGAACAAGGATGGTGCTCTTGTGCGGGCCTCCAAAAAGCGCATCCCAGCTGAAAGGCCTGATTTTTTCGGACGAGTACTCGTTAGTGAACGGAACTTTCTCCGAGTCCGCGAGCTTCATCACGGGCGGGGAGATCTCGATGAATCGGTGCTGTGAGTCCTGGTGGCATCTGTACTGTACAGCGCCATTAGGGAGTAGCAGGTTATAAGGCCCGTTGTTGTCGTGTATCTTGAGGCAGATCCTGCATAACGGATCCACAGAGTCGACGGAGTACTTGACGAACGTTGCGACACCTCGCTCGGATTCTTTACAGGTTGTGCGCATATACTTGCATCCAGGCGAAAACCTTTTCATTGCTTCGATGGATGGCGAGATGTCCAGGCCCCGAGGTGGTGGGATAGTCTTCCCATACCCTCGAAACACTGTATGGCTCGTTTCGGATAGTTCCGCATCATCGACATGGGGGAGCCGGGTCAGTCCCTCTTCGTTGAAGACAGTCACCAAATATTCGCCGACGTCGGAACTACCCCCTGGGACTGGACGGAGGTATGCGTCCTCACCGCTGTCTCCGCGCTTCTTCATCCCTATCATGCGAAAGGCCCGGTACCTCGAATAGATTGTTCTATCATAGCAAAACTTGATGTCGTGTTTAGGCGCCCAAACGCCAGTTGTTTTCTCCACACTCGGATTCCCGTTCGCGTGCATGTCCTCCCAATCCTCTTTCGAGTGCTGGGACTTGACGAGTCTCTGGCACACCTCGGACTGATATCCTGAAGTCAAATCCATCGCGCACTGCATAAGGAACGACTGAAAAAGCTCTCCCATCTTAACACGATCCTCCATGGTCGGGATGTAGATCGTCGGCACCGTTACGTGAACAGACTGCTTGAAGATGCCGCTCCTGACGCGATGGCCAATAAGGACCCGCATATCTCGCTCTTCCTCGACATTTATCAGTTATGCAACACAAAGCTGGAATGCTCGGGCACTGCCAAATGGCGTGTGTGTGCTTGAACGACGAGACACCTTGGCATTAGGATAGAATGGCACATATACTGCTGGCCAGCCGTCAACGATGGCTGGCCAGACTTTGCGTAAGTTAAACTAACTTACTGATCCTGGACGGACTAGCCTATCAGTTACAACCTGATCTAGTCAGTCCTAACATGACAACTACAGTCCCGGTACTGAGGTACCGGCTCATCACATACTGAGTATAGCCACGTGTTCATGCCACGACTGCTCTAGTCCAGCACCGTCCCAGTACCCAATTGGGCGCCGGCGGTGCTGGCACGTGTCCACTTAGGCTACAGGCGGGAGACTTAGACTAACTCCCACTTTAAGTTTTCTTTGGGTTTCAACAGAAACACACATAGCCATCAAATGGACGCAGCCATTCCCAATGCCTTAAAAAAACTGTCAGATAACCTACTAGGACCCAAAGGTCACCTCACACATGTACAAGAGATGCATTAAAAAGGCCCCATGTCTCAAGCATGGTTTCTTAACTGAGTGAGATGGGTGCTCAGGCCCCAGCATGTCATGGTCATCCAAACAAGTGTCTCACAAAATTTTATTCAATAAATAACACATTCATCATGTCCCAACTTTCTAGACCAGTGCTTCTCACTGTCAGAAAACTACCCAGCTGCCACTGCAGCCTTTCAGCTGCAGTATTAGGCAGGGGGTCATGGGCTAACATGTACAATGTGCCAGTCACTTCAGACTGTAACCAGGGTTCATCAACCCATACAAGACCTGGTATTGTGGTCCTGCTGCTTGTGGCACCTTGGTCAGTGCATCTGCAGCATTGTCTTTGTCCCTGACGTGGGCTTTAGACTCCAGGTACTTGCATTCCTGTTTTAGCACAATCCAATCCAGGTCCGAGTGTACAGCCAAAGGATTGGCAAGGAAAGAGATGATAGATTGAGAGTCAGTCAGCAAATGTGCTTTCACTCCTGCAGAGCTACCAGCCTGGTGTTGAAGCCAGACCAGCAAGTGATTGAGATACCTTGCATGCAAGACAGAAGATACCACAGCCCTGCATTCAGCTACATTGCTACTCACAGCTTTCCTCTTGTGCAATCTACTGAACCAGGAGACTAGTGACTTCTTCCCACCTTGGTTATGCAGGAAAAACAATCCAGCCTCTCTGGCTTGAACCTTGGTAACTACCCTGGACTCCATTGAACTATCCATCATGCACGTGATGTGAATGGGAGTAAACAGGTCCAGTGAGTGAAGCATCAAAGGTGGACCATCATGCAACAACTGCTTGATTGCCCGTGCTCCTACCTCCTGTAGTACCTCATCATCTACCCTGCTCACAAAAGCCAGGTGGGGTGCACATGTAGCACATAGCCAACCAAGCTTGCCTCTAATGGTAGGGCACATGTCAGGGGTGATGTGAACAGGCAGGACATCCAGACAAGACTTAATGTATTCAGCAGAGGCCTGCATGGAACAAACCCAGCTGCCCTGCTGCTGCAGCAACTCAAGCATCATGCCACAGAACTTGACTGGCTCCTTGCCCAGCTCTAGCTGCTTGCCAATCTCAAAACTGGCAGACACCTGAGCTATGAAAGCATCCACTGCAGCTCTAGGACCTGAGATTAACTGATCATCCCCATGCCAGACAAACATCATCATTCCATCAGGGTGTGGGATGACAAACAGGCAAGGGTCAATGTCATCATAGGTGGCCCCTAGCTTCATGAATACCTCCTGTGCAGACAGCCTAAAAATTTTTGGAGCTGACTGCAACCCTTCAACCCCCAGGTTTGGCCTCAACAAGGGTTGAACAATATCCCTGTGCCACACCTTAGGAGTATTCACCACGTATACCTGACCTCTCCAGACCTGCTGTGCTATGGCAGGGTCCCCCTTTAGAAAGGCTCTTTTGATATCTGTGGCTTTACACACATAATCCTTCCCTGTATTAAGCTGATGCAAAAACAAGGAAAGCAACACCTTGAGAGACGTTTGCTGAATACCAGGAGTATAAAGCTCAGCCTCTGTCAGCTCTGTAGAGCCCCTGAACTCAGTAACACATGGCCTAGCATGGAAAATGGGTGGTCCCCCATCAGCCTGAGGTTTATGCTTGCACACAAACTTTAACCTTAGCTTCTTGGCCCAGCTGGCATAGCATCAAGAGGAGTCACAGGTGGTGTGTGTGTGGGACTACGTGCATCTGGAACAACCCACTCCTCCCTGGCTTTGGTAAAAGCCTCAAGCCACTTAAGAAACCCAATCTGCGTCTGGCAGTCCCGTACAATATCATCATAGGACAGGGGAGACATGGATGCAACATCCCATCTACCAAGCCCAAACGCTGAAGGGTGTAGCTTTTGAGAGTGTATGAGGTCCTCCACACACGGTTCCTGACCTGGGAGGTACTTGGGCTTAACTGCATTGATGGCAGCATCCAACCCAGTGCTAATCTGGCTCAAAGGGATTTTAAAATGATCTAGAGGCACCTGTCCTACCCCTGCCACACTCAACCTCCCAGCTGAGATGACAACACCAGGGTAAGATACAAAAGGTTCCCCTAACAGGGCATTCCCTGAGTAACCCTCAACCACCTGAAATGGAGTGGGCATACCCAAGATTTGAATGCTCACCTGACCTTTGACCTGCATTTTGGTTTTGCCTGAAAAATCTGACACTCTAGCCCATGGTGAGGCCTTCATTTTCAGACCAGATACAGCTTCTGCACTGATGATACTCACCTGTGCTTGGGTGTCTACAGCCAAAATACTAGGATCTTGACCTGCATCCCCTACAGCATTGACCTGTGCTGTACCTGTTGCCACAACTGCTTTAGTGTTGTGTGCCTTGTGCAAGGCCTTAAGAATCTCAGCAAATGACTTCCTGGGAACGACAGGATCTGCTCTATTTTGTGACTCCTCCAGGTGTGAGGGAGGTGCTACCTGCTGCTCACCCTGTGCACCGTCCTCCTGCCCAGGTGGACTATTGGGTTGTAGTGGGGCTGCACTACTGAGGAACACAGGAGCTTCTACTGTGGTACTAGTGCTTGCATCAATGACGTCCTTAGCCAATTCATTGGGTGAGATCAATCCACCAGACTCCTGCTCTGAATCCATGTCCAAGAATTCTACCCCTGACACGTCTGCCAGTGGTGGGTAATAAAGCTTGAGTCTATGCTTGCTGACCACACGCTCTCTGTCATGTTGTATAGTGACTGCAGTCCCTTCTTCATGAATTTTGGTGACTACAGCTGGACCGTGCCATCTGGCAGAGTGTGCTCTTCCTCTGTCACCCTCTCTGAAAAACAACACATGGTCCCCCACTTCAAACACAGGCCTGGCATTATTTTTGTCTTTCTTTGCCAGCAACTTGGCTAAGTGCTGCCTTTGTGTGTTGTAGTGAGTGTGTACCTCTGAAGCATAGCTGCCTGACTGAAGGCCAGTTGGGGTGATTTCCCCAAAAGGTGAGGACATTATTGGTTTGGCGTTTAGCTGGGTAGTCACCCCTGCTGCCCAAGATGCCCTGTCAGCATAGCTACCAGAGTCAGCCAACCTGGATGGCATTTTTCTTATCACATCCCTGATGGCTCTCATGGTACGTTCTACCAACCCCTGACGTTCATGATCTTGAGCCCCAGACACTTCTATCTTGGGCAGGTCATTCCTGTCCTGGATGCAGAGAAACTGCTGATCCAGCATTACTTTTTCAATGGGGTGAAAACGTGCCAAGGCTATCTGTAAAGCTCTGTGCAGCTGCTCTTTATCCATCCCAGGCAGGGGCTCCACTACCACAAACCTTGACCAGGCATCCTTTATGACTAGGTAGTATACCGTGTCCTTCACCACGTGTATAACATCCCCAACCAGTTTGCCTCTAGCCAGTGGTGGTGTGGCCACATGCCATTTTCTGGGCTTAGGAGCATATAGCTGACATTGCTCACAGTGCTTACGTACGTGCCTGCACATCTGTTCCAGATCATGGCCTTGTATTTTATTGGCTAGCCTTTCAGCCACAGCCTCATGGCCCATAACCTTGTGCAGTTGCTCTGCTAGAGCACCATACGTGATTACCTTTTCTGCTGCTGCACTAAGGGAAGCTATGGTGGGTCACGCATCATGTGTGACAGTGTCATGTCATATGCCACTTCCCAATCCACATCATCACACTCAGGCAACACTTGGCAGACAGAAGGTAACAGGAAACCATTTGTGAAAAATGGTGAGGGTAGCTTACAGGTGTCACCCTGGTCTGCCGCCCCCGCGCGGTTGTAGCGCCCTGGCGTGTCTTGTTGTGCCTGGGTGCCGTGCAGCGCGCTCCTGCTGCAATGGGGTGACGTGTTTTCCAGCATCCAGGACAAACATCAACGTCAGAACCATAGTCGGGTTTGCCTTTCCAGCAGTCATCTTTTAGGTGCCCCTTACAAAGGCACCTAGTGCAATGCTTGGTGGGGTCATGAGGCAACCTCTTGTCCCCCCCTGCTGGCTTAGCACCCCCTGGCTTGCTAGCTCCCCCACTTTGTTTTCTGTTTTTATTGTTATTGTTCTTTCCCCCCCCTTGTTTCCACCTCCCCCACTTTTGTTGTTTTTGTTTTTATCCCCCCCATTACCGCCTTTACCTGGGCTACCAGCGACTGCATCTGCTTCTTGGAGAGCCCCGTACCTGAGGCTTCCTCCCCCTTTACCTGCTTCACCTTTCCTCCTTGGCTGCAGCAGCAAACGGCTCTAGGCATTGCTGCACATAGGCCATTGCCTTCCTAAAGTCCTCCCACTTATCCTTTAGACCTGCCAGGATTACTGACAGGGTGGTGGGGTCCAGTTCTGCCTTTTGTAGCCATAGGTGTACTAGGTACTTGGCATTGAGCTTCTTCAGCTCCTCATCTCCCTCTATGTACATGACATATTTTTTGTTGTCACTCACATAGTCACGCTTATTGACCTTATAGGCCTCTATCCACTGGAAGCCCTTAAGCACTTCTAAGTGCTCCCCCGTGGTAACAAGTGCCCTAAGATCAACCATGAACTGCGCCCACAACACATTTTCTGCCACGTCTACCCCGCTGCTGGCACGCTTTTGGTACAATTGTACCAACTGCTGGATAGGCTTGGCAGATTGATGGATGGGTGTGGACGCACGTAGAGAGGCAAACCAATCACGGACATTGTCGCTAGCATATGCATGTGACAACTTAAACAACCACTCCCTAGCTTCGTCCTGGGTGTGGCCCTCTGGCAAACCCGGAAACACTAGCTTGTCCTCTTTCTTTTTTGGATCAAACCTGGGCCTAGTCAAGGCCATGTTGGAGGTTGTTGTCGTTCCTGCAGTTGGCGGTTGCTGCTGCTGCTGCTGTTGCTGTCGCTGCTGCTGCTGCTCCCCGCCCGCGTGCCGTGTTGGTGCAGACTCCTGCGTGCCGTGTCCTGCCCCGCCCTGGTTGCCCCCCTCTCCCCGTCATCCGCCCCCTCGTCCCTCCTCCGCTTTGGCTGGGGTGCGCATGCCTCTGCCTGCGCCCTTCGCTTGGCCGGCTTCAGCGATGCCACTAGCCTGGCCACCGTGTCGGCCAACGTCGCCTGCTCGCCTGGAGACAGCGGGGTATCTGCTTCCAGCATGGCTTGCGCCAGCTGAAGCTGATCAATGAGGTCCTCCCTGTTGGACAGGTTAGACGGTCCGGCTTCACCAGGCTGCCTGTAAACACGCGTGCGTGCGGCAGTGCCATCACGGTTGGTGATGGTCTTCTTAGGCTGCGACAAATAATAAAACATTTGGCTTGCAGAAACATCCTCATCCGGCCCAAGGCCAAACTCGACTCTCACCGCTTCACCAAGCGGTCCCCTCACCGCTGACTTACGTGCATGCTTGAGCATGCGTCGTCGCTGCTTCAGGATGCGCTGCTCCATCCTTCCCACATTGGCTTCCCACCTTGCCAGCGAGCGTCTGTACCGTTCCTGCGCCTCCGGCCTGCCAGGCGCCTCCAGCTCAGCCATATGCTGCAGCTTCATCGCCTGCGCCTTTTTCCACACCCTGAGTTCGCGGACCATCCGGTCCCGGCGCACCTGGGTGATCGACATTTTGAGCTTGATGCGCTCCGTCAGCGCGATTTGCCTCACCCGCTCCGCATGCTCGCGCTCCTTCTTGGCCTCTGCCGCGGCCCTCCGCGCCTGCCGACGCTGCTTGTCGGCGATGAACGTCGCCATGCGCTTCTGCGCCTCACGCTCCCGCGCCGTCATGGCTGGGGTCATGAGGATCTCGTCCTCAGCAGATGCCCCCGACGGACCTGTCAAAGAGAACTCCGACTCCTGATGCACACCTAGGTGTACCTTCGGCTCACGAGACCGACGCAAACTTTTAAAACATGCAAGGTCCCCCCGACGCATCACCTCAAACTGCTCCTCGCCAGAAGCCAGCTCACTGCTGTGAAACAACGCCCGGCGCACGTTCTCAGCATCCGCCCTCTGCTGGGCGCGAGCACGTGCGTGCGTGTCCGCGCGCCGAAACTCCCTCTCCTCGCGCTCAGCCATCGCCCTGGCGAAGCCTTCGTCTGCTGCCACCTGCCGCGAACGTGCGTCATCCTGCTCCTCGGCTGAGGAACCAGGCTGGAGCCCATACAGCTCCATGGACTCCTCCTCGGCAGGAGGTGCCGAAGGTCCAGCCCCCGCCGCTGCAGCTGTTGGTGCGTAAGGAGGACCCCTCGGCCTGTTCACAACAGGCGTGGATCCCCTCCCCTGCGGATACAGGGGAACTCGCAGCACCACGCTGCTGTACGAGCCCTCAGACAAGTGGCCCGACGAGGACGTTCCCGACGTCGACGGGTCAGCCTCCATGGACTGATCGAAGCTTCTCGCCGCCCGCTCAATCTCTGCCTGGGCGGCAATCTCCGAATCTGACGTCCCCGACGATGAGGATGTCGGAGAGCTAGAACGGCTCCTTGGGTGCATCAGAGCCTTACCCTTGTTGTTGTTGGGGTTAGACATTTTTCCGAAAAAAAACTGGAGGTAGAAGAATGGAATGGGTTGTTTTGTTCACGAAATGAACGCTCGTCGTCCTGTGTGTGTATGTTTTTGGAGTTTTTAATGCAAGTTATGCAACACAAAGCTGGAATGCTCGGGCACTGCCAAATGGCGTGTGTGTGCTTGAACGACGAGACACCTTGGCATTAGGATAGAATGGCACATATACTGCTGGCCAGCCGTCAACGATGGCTGGCCAGACTTTGCGTAAGTTAAACTAACTTACTGATCCTGGACGGACTAGCCTATCAGTTACAACCTGATCTAGTCAGTCCTAACATGACAACTACAGTCCCGGTACTGAGGTACCGGCTCATCACATACTGAGTATAGCCACGTGTTCATGCCACGACTGCTCTAGTCCAGCACCGTCCCAGTACCCAATTGGGCGCCGGCGGTGCTGGCACGTGTCCACTTAGGCTACAGGCGGGAGACTTAGACTAACTTTATCTCGTACACGTCGTTGAAGAACATGGATATGGCCGCTTTTGCGTACTTCTCCAGCTGGTAGTCGATGGGTTCTTCCGTTTCCCAGTCAAAATCGAAATATGGGACGACGCTCACGTCGGGGGATAGAATTTCTAGCAAATGCGGATCGCTTGTTGATAACTCCGCGTGGGTCTTGATCAAGTCCTCCCTGCACCCGAAAGCGGCATACATGTTCGTTTTTTTGTACGTGTTCAGCGCCATGATGTACTTCATCCCACGAGAGCGACCATACGCCTCCGAAGCGTCTTGGGGTTTTTCCTCTTCGTACGAGTACATCACCCCTGGCGTCCGAGCAAAGAAAGGCGTATCTTTCGACGCGAACCAAAGAGGAACAAATTCCGCGGCAGTCGACATCTTAGAGGTTGTGTGAGCGCAAGAGTGTGGATTGTCGTGGGAGAGTCCGCCTTTATTCCCGTGGGAGATCTCCCACGAGGAATCGAATCGTGTCGGCTTGTCGGTTACGTCGTGTCGGGCGACCGTGTCGTCATGCAGGTTGAGGTTCGAGACCATTCTGGAAGGTTGTATACCGTATGTTCAGAAAAAAAAAGTTTCGATTAAAGAATAACCCCTCGAACCTCGACCCTCGATAAAAATGTTCCCATGGAACTTTTATATTCCCTGTATAATGCATGCAGTTTAGAATACCCTTTTCGACATTCATGAAAATTTCCCACGGGAAACTATCTACCTTTTCCTCGGCCTCAGCCGACGTCCGCCAGTCTCGCCACCCTGCCTCTCGTAAACGGCTCCTGTCAGTACGTCATGGCCCATCATGTCGCCAGCCCATTTACGTTTCTTAAATGAAGCGCCCTTCAGGAAACGAGTGATGTATGCTTGTCGCGTGGCGTCGATGCCTCCGTAAATCCGGTTGTAACGGGCGCTGTAGAGCTCGTGTTTGATCGGAAGGCCAGGCTCTGATTCGAAAAGGTATTTCTGTCCAGCCTTAGCACGCCCGGGGCATCCAACGCTTTGATGAGCTTTCCGTACTTCTTCGGGATGACGACGTCATAAACTGGCATGCTGTGCTGCGTTTTGAAATTCTGGATGTAGAATCTCCTCTCGCTCGGGATGTAGCCGTTCTCGACGTGCGGTCCTAGCTCAGCGACCGAGTCGACGATGCGCATCTGGTCGTGATTGTAACGCGTCGGTGGTAGATCTTCACCCGAGAGATAGATCAAGCCCATGAGCGCGGCGTCGGACGTGGGATCGGCTTCGTACTCTGCTTTGGCGATCTTCTGGAGCTGTTCGTATGTGTACCTCAGCGGCTTGTTCTCCGACGGCACGGTCGAACCGTCTGTCCAGGTCACCAACCTTCAGCTCTCTGACACGAGCAGTGTACGCGTCCGTAACGTGACTCGGGAGCCTCTTCTCGGGCGGCATCATTCGGTTCACGCCGTTGATGACCCCGAGGAGCTGCTTCTCATTCTCCCTCCAGGCGTCGTCCTTCGAGTGCTGGGTCTTGCGCTTGGGTTCTGAGCTCTCGTGCACCACGCGAAGAACGCGAGCTGTGTCGGCAAGGCAATCAACGGACTCGTACTGCGAGCACCCCAGTTTGTCGAGCAGGACCCGCATCCTGCCAATGTATCCCAAAGCGGTCTTGCGAGTCGCCCCGCGCTCCTTCGATGGCCTGCCACGCTCGTGCTGCTC
This sequence comes from Mesostigma viride, assembly GCA_009746045.1. NCBI lineage: Eukaryota > Viridiplantae > Streptophyta > Mesostigmatophyceae > Mesostigmatales > Mesostigmataceae > Mesostigma > Mesostigma viride. The sequence continues at coordinate 2,892,959 of RPFO01000104.1, read as the reverse complement.
TGGTCGCGCTTCCGCTGCGGCGACGGCCTCGTCGAAGGTCCAGTACCGCCCTCCTCCAGCTCGAGCGGGAGTTTCCTCATGGTGCGGTGGCTCCGGCGAGGGTGGAGAGGTCGCCTGCAAGCCGATTTTTTCCGCGCACTCGGGGTTATTTGCGATCCATCGGTCACTGGGATTCCAGACGCCCTTCTTGACCTTGCTTTTCGCCGAGATGCAGTTCGTCTGGTCGCGGGCGATTGCTCGCCTCTTCGCCTGGGCCCGTCGCCATTGCTCGCGACGCTCCTCTACGGTCACCGTCATCTGATGACTGAACATGAGACAATTTTTTGGCTCGAGGCTTTTTATACCCTACGGGGTGGATCCTTGGGCGCCCTCGAGGCCGTTTCGGTTCGTGTCGTTTTTCCGTTTTGGAGGGTGAGCGCCCACGTGGACGCCTGCGATCGCCCACCAAGGCGAGGATGGCCAATCGGATTTCGGGGCTCATGTCGTGACAGGTGGACGGAATCGTGTCGTGGTGGCCTGCTTCTTGAAGGATCCTGACGACACGTTCTAGAGTTTTCTGTCCTAGTCGAGAACCCGAACAATATCGGAGGAGTGCTTGGGTGTCCAACACGTACTCCTTCTCGGCGCCTGCGTATCGTTTGGTGGACGGAATATCCATAGTATATCATGTTCAGAGAAAATTATTTTATCGAGAGAAATGTATTGAAGTTTCGACGAAACATTTTTTTCGGGTCGCGCTGGTCGAAGTCGACAGCGAAGAAGTCGTGAGGATCGTCCTTGACGGCGTGGTCCCATAGCGCGAGAAACTCGTCCGGCGCCACAGCCCCCGCGCTCTCTTCCGCGATCTGTCGCGCGGCTCGATGGTCCTTCGTTCTGAACAGCGCAAGAAACGATATATTCGCTCGCACTGCTCGTGGTACGCCACCGCTTGTGTACGCCTGTGTCAGGAAAATCATGCTCGTGAGGAAGTGTCTGTGTTTGAACGCGAAAGCCGCAACAGCGTTTTTGCTAGAGCTCTGATAGAGGGCACTGCCTTGCATGTCGTCTATCAGAATGAGCGACGAAGGAGGACCGTGCTCGAACCTTGTCGCAGGTTTATCCCAGTTCATTGCATCAAGGCGTAGGTACATGGAGAGGTCCATGAGTTCTGCGTTTTTATTCCCATCCACGTATTCGCGTTTGAACGTTTCCCACACCTTGAGATCGTCCTTGTACCTCTCGTATTCGTGGAGGTCAGACTTGATATGATCTATCATCCCATCGAATGCCAGGTTAGAGTAGACTTCCATCGTCATAGCTGGTTCCGGGAGCTCCTTGTATTTTGGCTCCGTGTGGGCACTCCCTGAAATGAGGTACAGCTTGTCGAATGAGTTGTTAGCAAAGTAAGCCTTCGCCATGTTGACTGCCGATGTAGTTTTCCCAGACCGTCGAGCTCCGCAGAAGTTTGCGATGAAATGAAGACTCGGCATATTCGGTGGAGCAGGACGCTGTGGGGCGTATCGTTGCTTGATGTCTTTGTTCTCGAGTGAATGAATTCGTCGCTCTTCGATGATAGCCATTATCATTCTGAAGACATTTTAATCGTCCAGACTAGCAAGGAGAGACGCGCGGATGGCGGCCATGCGCATCTCGTATGGCGTCATCGCGACAGGTGGCGGTGGTTAGGTGGGAGCTGTCGGGTCTTGATCGGGGATGGCGGAGAGTCCGGCTCTGTCTCCTTGGGCTTTCGACCCCGTCTTGGTTTTGGCGTGTCGGCGGGGGTTGAGGCGACAGAATCTTCAGCGAGAAGGCGTTCAATGCGCGATTTGTTACGGGCTTCTTGCAGCTCCAGTTCGACTAGCCTTTGCCGCTGAATCTCCAATTCCTTTGCAAGGACCTTACGTTTCGTTATCTCTGCCTCCTTTTCCTCGTTTCGTCTCTTCTCCCTCTCGGCTTTTGCGCGTTGCTGGTAAACTCTCATTTTGTCGCGAAGGGCTTTTTTCTGTTCATCATTCAGCGGTTGTCCCTTTCGAATTGTCTTGACCAGGTCAACCTGCTCTTCCCGCGTCTCGGCGAAGGTTTCGTCTTGGTAGCTCGTTGGGGTCTCTGAAGCCTCAGAGGCCATGTTTATATTCTAGGCAGATAATAAATGGTAGTGATTTCGACTCTCAACCGGCCCATAAACCTCGCAACCGGCTTGACGGTCGACCAAGAAACAGACGCGCGAATCGCAAGCGTTGAACAGGACATTGTAGCGTTGCAATTATCCCAGGTTCATCCATTTGACTTGCATACGATTGTTGATGGCGTGCGGGTGTGTTACCCAAGTGAGCCAACAAGTTTGCGTTTAGGCGATGATTACGACGAGGAGACGGCCGCGGACCCTATCGAGTCATTTTTTAAGCTGGTAGTGGATGGGAAATCGTGGTTTAAAGACCAAGCCATATTCGAAAACATGTACGTAAAAAGCAGCTTCATAGACATCGAGACACCGAGCAATGGGGTCATGTCATTCCATTTTGACGCTGATACGCTCCAAGACCCAGGCCATCGAATACCGACCCGCACACAGCTAGACTTTCTGTTCGACAACTTGGGTATCGGCTATACTACTCTGACAAATCCAAACGCGCCATTTGTCATGCATTATGAAGATGGAACGACGGCTTCTCATGACAATGCCTTTAGCGTCATCAATGACCAAGACGTGCGTGTTGAGTTGCCATACATCGTCAACAGCGGAGAAGTGAGCGGAATTTGCGATTTTGTCGCGAGAGACTACCAGTCCTCATTTTATGCAGCGGGGAACAACTTGGTTAACCCAGATGTCGGATACCCGTATTTCAAGGACCTGTATTTTGGATATGGCGGGACGCGATTTTCGGGTAGCCCTTTGCTAGTCGAGCAAATCTCGTTTTCCACCATGAGAGACCACAACCGCCCTGCCGCGCTAACCGGGCGTTCTTTCACAATAACCCGATCCTATGCAAAACTCTCTAGCTGGAGAATTGGCAGGATCGATGAATTGAACGCTGTCACTTGGCTAGTAGTCACCTACCCTTTTCAGACGTATGAATGCATCCCAGGGCTTTCGATAGTACAAGGCATCAAAGATTGCGTCCCTAGCGCCTACCTGAGAAAACTCCCTTTGCGATGGTACATCAACAACGTTCGACTCACGGAGGCCTCTCCGACGATTGGCGGGTTCACGCTATCTGTGAACGGAGGACTGCGTGGTGAGGATGCTCTAGTTACCAACTTGACAAGTACCGACACGGGAAAATGGCTGAGTTACGAGCTAGACCTCTTCGATGACTCTACCATTACCTCGTTTACGACTAGGAAGGCGGGGGTCATGGTAGGTGTCTCGAAACTTTCTACAACCTCTAGTGGGATACGATCAAAGAGCAAGTTCGTATCATACGCGAATCCAATGAGGATAGCAATTACAGCACTGGCGGACCCTGTCGTTGGGTGGGGGATGAACCTCGAAAACCCAGTCAGTTTCAACTTGCATATAGAGGGGGGTGTCAAGGCAACCTTGTCAGGGATTAACTATTTCACGTACACACCAACCGACCACGAAAGCGCTAATACGGACATTTATTACAGCTTCACATGCCCAAGAGACTACCCCAACCTCTCTGGGGAGAACGCGACAGTAGAAGGGACTCATGACACCCTTCGCAGTTTAGACGTCCTTTCTCGTAATATCTTCACGACTTCTCAGGCAGAGTCATCGAAGTACTACTTTGAACCGAATGACCCCACGAGCTTTTATTTGATAAAAACAGCCACGCCGGCTCCATCAAAGTGTGTCGTTTTTGCGAACGAGTTAATAGACGGTCCGTTCTGCATGTGTTTTCGCATGTATCTTGGAAGCAATGACGCTTTTGTGTCATTTGCTGAGAACACGATGAGTTTATCTGGAAAGTATCATCCGGCCGTTACGGACGGACACTCAAATTGGAGAAACGCTCAAACGACCCATTGGGCCATGCTTGGGGTCAACCTTCACCACTCCGACTATGCTCTCGACCTGTATGACAACCTCAAGGCAAGAGTGCGATACACACTCAATAGCTCGTGGAGGCAGCAGTTGAGTTACTGGGTTGCGTTTCGACGACGGTCTGACGGAATAGTCGAGAGGTATATAGCCAAGACACTCCCAACTAGGATGAGTCAGATGACAAAAATCTCAAACAGCGCCGGGATTTTCACATCCACGCCAACAGATATCATTGATCCATACGTGCCAATGCCCCTACGGCCAGTTATGCACCTGTCAGGAGAATACCACGCCATTGAAATAGCGAACATCGAAGACGATCTCACGGCTGTTGAGCTAGATTCCATCTTCACGAATAACCCCTCCGGGACCTGTACAAAGGGAGGAGATGTGATCAACTACGACACCGGGGCACCGCGGGGCAGAACTGTTCCATCTTCGGCAAGTATTCCGTAACAAAGCCAGTGCCTGGAGCTACCAATCTATGGTTCAAGGAGCTCACGTTGACGGATGAAAGCATGATTCACACAGTGGTCAAGTGCCCAACAACGTCTTATGAGGCGCAACTCGTGACGTACCCTGTCCAACTCTATGGAGTACTTCCAGCCCGTCAAGCCATTAAGAAGTTCAGCGTTGTCATGGGGTTCGACCCGACAAAAGTGAGCAATGTTGCCGGGCAGGTTACATGTGTCTTTGGAGCGGAGTGGGCAGGGGGTACAAATGTCTTCACCCCAGGGACAAACACGGTAACCATCACGTCCACCCTCGCAAACACGTTTGTACCAGTCGTTGGTGGGCTCACTCACCTTGCAACGGTCACATTTGCCACTGTGCTCAGTCCCACCCTTTCTGGACCCGGTGCTCTTGTCCTCGATACGAGCGTGTGTGGGTATTATGACAACGCATTGGTGCTAATAGGCACAACTCATGGGTTAGACGTCGCCCAGTTCACTGACATCAACGAGACGCGGAGGATATCCCACACCATCCCCGGTCTGCGGCCTCCTGTGTACGACTACTTCATCCCTCAGCTATGGCACGGTACCCCCACGGCCACGCTGTCATTCCACGACCCAGCCAACCAAAGCGAGCTCACTTTGCCAACGTCCTTGGAGCACGTGTACCTTCGCGTCAATTTCACGGGTGCCTTACCAACCATCCTCGACCTCTCTAACCCTTATCGAATGAAGGCAAAAGCAGTGGGAACCGGGCTCCCATTCCTGATATTCGCGCCTTATTGGTCCGTCGTCCCCGGGTACACAGAAGATGATGGCAAGTTCCAAATCCTGCTACATTTAAACCGGATCCCACCAACAGGCTACTCTGCCCCTATCACCCTATCCAACAACTTCTGCAAATCCCGAGCTGGGACCGCCGCAACGGCTGTGTCGAAGACGATCACGTGGACGAGCGCATAAAAATCTCTCGCATAAGTAAACATGCCACCAAGGAAAACGAAACGCGGCCGCCGCTCAGGACGAAAACGCGCGCCTACCACTACGACGTCCACAAGAGTCTCCTCTAGGTCCTCCAATTCCGTCAAGAACACGATCGTAATCAACTCGCGACCACACAGAGCTCCCGCTGCCAAGGGGAAAGTAGCGGAAGCTCGCGGGTTCAGAGACGCGATTCTGTTGGCGGCCCTGTCCAACGTCGCGCAACCGGTTCGCGTCCCGATGATGCCAATCGACAACTCATTAGGAGGTGGCGTAAGCGTCGCCACACCAGCAACCGCGGCTGGCGGCGCGACGACGGCAGCTGCTACAACACCCGATGAGCCGGTTGTAGTGGCGCCACCAGCAGCTCCCGCCAGAGCAACAGGTTCAGGGTCGGTAGAAGATTGAAGATATACCGAGGTGGTGCGAGTGGGAGGAAGGAGACGGCGGAAATGGGAACGGATCCCATGTTTGTCTTCGGTGAGACCGCGGTGCCTAGAGAGCCAGCGCCACCTTTGACATCAGATACCGGAACCGGACCTGCCCGGTTTCCGTGCACCGAGCCTGGATGCACGAGGGACTTTAAAAGCCAAGGCGGAAGGACGACTCATATCAACAGAATTCATAAAAGGCCCCAAGGCAGGACGGTGGGCGGTGAGCCAGTGGTAGTTGGCTCGGGTGGAAGAGAGAGGATGAGAGCAGCCAGGTTAGCTGCCTTGGGAATGGCTACGGGTATCCGTGCCTAAAAAATATCTGTGTGTGATAATATTACGCAATGGATCCAATTTTCACAGAGTCTGACCTGATCGAGATTTCTCAGTGGATGGTACTGTACCCTAGCATGCCACGAGAGTTCATCGAGGCCGCGTTTTTGTATTGTAGAAAGAAACCTATGACTGGGAAAGGAAAGCGCGCTCTCAAACGCGCTTTCAAGGACGCAAAAGAGGGCGAAGTGGTAGTTCTGAATAGACCCGAAATCAAATCGGAGTTGATGGTAGAGAGCTAAGCATATGAAAGACCATGTTCAAGAGACGATCCTTTTGACCCTTAGAACTGCTGACAGGGCGAGGGGTGACTTGGCTGCTCCCACGTGGGACATCCCCATGGGCCTTTTGGACGACTTCCACGACGTGGGTCTCGAGTTACTCTCAGTCCCATACGAGCAAGCGCACATCACTTCGAGAAATAACAAGTTCCTTTTCACCACACAAGTAACATCAGACACCCATGAGATATTTCTCCCCCACGGCTCATACACGTGTTTGGAGAACAGGGCCAACATTGAGAACGCACTACGAGTGCACGACCCTGGGATGACGGTGACATACGATCGCGCGAAGAGCAAGTACACTTTTTCATCTCCCAATGCGTTTTCCATCCAGGTCTCTGAATACGCAGGAAGGGTACTCGGCCTTCTCCCACTAGCATACCAATCCACGACGTCTCTCACTTCGAACAGACCTGCCACAAACGGTCGGTTGAGCTCCGTGTTCGTGTACACCGACCTAGTCCGCGGGAATGTGGTATCTTCCCCCCAGGGCGCCCAGTATGGCGGGCTCCTTGCCGTCCTGCCAGTGATGTCGCAGTACCTGGAGCCCATAGTGTGGATGTCGTACCAGCCTCTGTGGCAGCATTTGAGAGAGTCGCCAACTTCCATCTCGTTGCGGTTGTTGGACGAGGATGACCAGCCGATAGACGTGTACACCGACTGGGTTGCTCAGCTAGCCTTCCGCATCTCGCCGCAGAAAGTGATCGGCTCAGAGGCCCGCAAGATATCGCGGGTCTTGAAGTACGTCGCGCTCAAGGACCCAGACGACAAATTTTCTCAGCCTATACCATATCAAAGTTGAAATGTTTGATCGAGTCTTCGGAAAGGTCGCCTCTGTCGTTCGTAAAGTCGGCCATGCTGCGGGGGATGCTATTCGAAAGGTCGGCCATGGCGCGCGCACGGCACAGGCTTTGTTGAAGACCGCGGACGCCGTTTTTGGAGGGGTGCCAGGAGAAATCGTGAGGAACACGCCGGTGCTCAGCAACATCGCGGGGTTCGCGGACGCTGGGTTGAAGGCACTCTCGAGCTTTGACAAGAGGGTCGAGGCTCACCGACAAGACAACCCATTACTAGGAGAGATCTTACGGTAAAATAATCTAAGCACATGGGTATACATCGATGGATCGCGCTATCCCCCGCTCAATGCAGCACGTCATCAAGTCCCTCGGGCAGCACATGACCCAAAGGGTGCAGCTCTCCACTACCTCCGCGGCCACTGACGTGCGTCACGGGTCGACTATCAGCGTGCGCCTGCCTACGTCCGGTTTTTGCGACTTGCACACCATCTGCATGAACTTCAAGGGATGGACGGCTACTACCGCTGGATATGCGACATTTCCGTCACACACCTCGTCTCTAATCAAGCGACTAGAAGTCTTGGTTGGAGGACAGCAAGTTGACAACATCAACGATTATAGCCAGTTGTACCATACTCTGCTCGCGTCTCATGGAGGGTCGAGCTACAACCAATCTCAGAGGCCTGCTGGATGGGCTGACAATGCCGTCGCGGCCCCTGTGGCGAATATTGCGGAAGCCGACGCTAAACCAGGGTGCATTGATCATTTTATCGGGTTTCTTAGCGGCAATCCAAGGATTGTGGACATGTCTCTCATGCCACCAATCGAGGTCAGGGTGACACTGATGGATGCCGGTGTTCTCATCCCTAGTGCAGCAGGGGCTGGCCTATCGTATACTCTCAAGGATATCTATTGGTCCATCGAAGTGTACCGATTTCAAGAAGATGTCATCGGCCAGGTCCTGTCTAGTCGGCTGGCACAAGGTGGGACTATCCCATACACGTGGAATACTTGGACTTCAACAAAGCAGTCGCTTGGTACGAGTAACGCATACTCAATGAAGGCGAGCTTATCTTCCATGAGCGCCTCGAAGCTTTTGGCAGTCCAAGTTTCTGCTGCCGCTGACGTTGCGAACGGTGCTGGTAATACTATGTTCTTCCATACTGGCGACACGCTCACTGGCTTCCAATTTGACATCAACGGGAATTACCAGACCCCAGCGTACTCTATGGGTCCTACAGAGGCATGGGTGAATCTGCTCTCGACTTTTGGCGACCAAGGGAACATTGGGGCTCCAGCCTCCATTACCGTGACTGAGGCATATTGGCCCACGCGATATTTCACTATGGCAGCACACCTTAACATGCCATCCGCTGGAGAGGGGTGGCAGTCAGGTCTCGACTTGAGGGGCACGGCCAGCGTCGTCACTCTCCGCGTCTCCAAGACAGGTGGCACGGACCTCGTCTTGTACATCTTTGCCGAGTCCGAGTCGCGCATGGACATCGGCGCAGGTCGCCAGGCCGTCGTCCAGCTGTAAAAATCTTCCTCCCTAGTATACTGTGTCTTCGATGGATTATCTCAAAGACCCTAGGATAGTTGCCAACCCCTTAACCCCTAAATGGTCTGGCTGCCGATTTTCCGCCTAAAACTGAGTTACAGCCGACACGTCGGCCCCTTCTCGGGGGACCAAATGCCGCGAAAACTATTGAGAATTAGGAAAAGTTTAGCTGAGAAGATCGAAAGTTTATAATTTTCCTCACAGCATGGTACTAGGGTTTGCATACTTCTGACAAAGTTATAGAGGTGTTCTGGCCGGTCAAAGTACAAGGGGTCAGGGTACTTTTTCGCGTACAACGTGCATTCCGGAAAACGACGACCTGGCCATGGCGGCTTGCGCCCACGCATGGCATTTACGTTTTCGTTCGAATTTTCTGACCAAACTCAGGATATTGATTTTATACGTCCTAAAGATGATACAGGCCAATTTTTGGTTCGCGGGAATGCCATTTGATAGGTGTCGGCAGCGTTCTTGCTGGAAAAAACTGCGTTCAGGCCGGACGATAGAAACGTTGACAGCAATACCTTTCCGGCGTATTTTAAAGGATATATTGGTTTCTTTGTACTTTTTATGATACATGGTAGTCGTAAACGTGCAAGGGTGGCCAGAAATCGCAAAATCCAGCGACCATGCTGCACAACTTTGGTGTGCCGAAATGCGCCATTTTGCGGCCACCGCCTGGGCCAAGGTAACGCCATCCATGCCTGGTAAAGCTTAATCATCGTTTTCCAATCGATGTTTGACGTTTATATATACGTTCTAGCTTGTGTAGCACAATCTTTTTGCATTATTCATGCTCTTTCTTGACCCTGGCCTGGCCCCTTTCTAAAACACCCTTCTTAGATGCTTCCCTCAGTCAGTTGACCTGCCACAGTGTGATGGTGATAAGTTTTAGAGGCTGTATGGGTTTGAATACCTCCATATATGTTTGTTATACATTTCCCACACACATATTGCATGAGTGTGAGGCAGTTGGCTGGTCTCTGTGGCATCATCAAGCATGTAACCGGTGAGTAGAAGCTTCCCATTGTCAGCATGTGCCACCAGGTGTGCTGGCCATCACCTGGCAAGCTATAGCAGCTGAGGCCTAGTTTATCCTTGCTAGGGCAAGCTGAAATAGGCTTAACATCACTAGTTTGTTGGTGGCTGCCTCCTAGAATGCATGCCTTGCGTAGGGTATCCGTACCACGTTACCTACGTGCATGGACAAGGTGGCACCTGCACATAGGTGCCATGTAAGGGCAGTGTGATGATGCAGTTATGTTTCCCCATCATTGTGGAAGGGAAATGTATTGTGTGGCATGGTTGGGGGCCATATTAGTAGGTATTAGTAGGTAGTATGCCCACTCCTACCCCCTTGGTTGCTTTTTACCAACGGTGCCCCTATGGGCTGTACTGGGTGTAACTGCTGGTATACCCACCCAAATGATGACCCCAATGGCTCAAACTGTTCAGCAACTAATTGTTTATCATCCCTGAAGTGGTAGGTGCCTAGCTCTTACAACATAATTCAAAATGCACATTCTACCAAAAATGAAAACGCTCGTCTTGACCCCCCTGACTTTGACGGCAGTTATACATGGCCTACCCTGCATATATGTAAGGTTGTGATATACCAACCCGAAGGGCAACTCATGGACATGCTTGGCCCCCAAGGACAGCCATTGGATATGGGTGGGTTGGATGGCATCTGGTTTGCAAAATTGTGAAGTTACAGCCGATGCATCGGCAGTATTTCTGCCCATTTAGGGGTTAAACAGGCAGATACTGATCTTTGATACGCCAAACCTAGCAGATGATGGCAGGGCCTCACTTTTGCCAGCAAAACAAGGGCCGGTTCTGGTTGGGAAGTTTCAATATCCACTGCCAGGAAACTCCAAAAAATAGTGTCATGATATTGTAGATTAGTTTGATGTCGTTTGATTATAGCATTTGCCCACTACTCACGCGGAAGAGGCGTGCCAAGAATACTGTAACCCTCACGACTGGCAGCCCAACGCCTACTGCTGTTCCAGTGACCGTGACTGCCACATTTAACAGGCCTGTAACTGGTTTTGTGTTGGGCGACATCACCGTTACCAATGGGGCGGCCTCAAACCTCCTGGGAAGTAGAAACTCTTACACGTTCGACGTCACTCCAACTATGGCCAACTTCTCAACGACTGTAAACGTGGGTGCAAACACGGTGATAGACGCATCGTGGGGGAGTGGCAACGCGGCCTCCAATACGCTTTCGTTCACGTACTCGTACGACCCAGCCGTCGACCCCGCTTTGTACGCGTGGTACGACCCGTCGGACGGCAGCACCCTGTGCAGCGACACCACGGGGACCGCCGTCCAGAGCACCGCGGGCGGCAACGTGTTGCGGATGAACGATAAGAAGAACCTGGCCTCGGGGTATCACGTAACGCAGTCCAATTCCGCGAAGACGCCCATTCTGGACACCACCGAGCTCAACGGGAAGACGTCCCTCCGCTTCATCAACCTCCGCTCGGGACTTCTGACCTCGTCATCTACATTCTGGGGATCTATCGGGACCAAGTCGTCCGTGGTGATAGTCGCCAAACAGCTGACGACCGCTACCTACCCTGATACCAACAACCCCGGGACCACGGACATTATCAGAGGATTCATGATAGGAAGCACGATGACGGCGAGAGCGAATCGACTCAGTTACCACTCCACAGGTCCCGTCGTAGCCGTGACACAGGGTCCTGGGACAACCCAGCTATATGTCGCGATGGCATCGAGACAAAATTTTTTTGACAACCAGCAGCACGTCCTCGCGCTTTCGGTGGACACGGTATTGAACACTTTCAGAACCAGATTCGACGGGCGTACCGCAGACGCGGATGCCGGGTCAAATCCCGAAACGTTCACCGGCAATCTCGCAATTGGTGGCGATACGACTAACGCAGTCCGCGCCTTTGACGGGTGGATCGGCGAGATCCTCATCTACAATACCGCCAAGACCTCCGCCGAGTTGGAGCTGATCCGCGGGTACCTCGTGGCCAAGTGGGGCACTCCTGCAACACCGCCCCCATAGACATAGGATGCAAGACAAGAACTAAATATCTCTTCTATATATCACAATAAAGCATGGAGTATCCCACTTTTTATCAGATTTTACTGGACAGCAACAAGTCACTCTCCTTTGACGCCACAACGAGGCGAGCAGAATTTGTCATAAAGCCAGACCCGAGAGCCCCAATCATCGACGAGGACTGGCGAGGAGGTGGGCATGCAGCCTATCTAGTTAACATCCAGGGAGCAGCTGGGAAGAGTATACTTGGCGTGACATCGCCTAACTTTCGAGGGGCTGAGAACAATTTGGATGAGCACGCAGTGCTTTTTTCAGAATTCTGCTCTGGTGGGGCTGTAGCTACGACTTACACATGCGTCAACGATCACAATTATATGAACCTGACTGATCCATATCTGTTTCGGAATGGTGGTCGTTTATCTTTAAGCCTCGTGCACCTCGACAGGGCTGCTGGTGATGATTCTTACACGGTCCCAACGGCTGTGGCGAAATTCGTTGTAATTTTGCGTTTCGAGAAAGTCCGAGGACTAGAGAAAAAAAAATGTTCCTGCCATGGCAAGTAATTTCTATGAATTATATATGGGTGGTTGCTTTGGAAAATTCACTCTCGTGGACACTCTAGAATCTTCGTTCAGGCGTATGAGAAACGACCCCGAGTACGCGCGAGCTTACGAGTCCGTTTACCTGAATTCACGTCCCAGAACTCGCCACGTGGTAGAGGCCACCTTAGACTTGCATCGCTCCGAAATTTAGCCAAGTTCGACACTTGTACAAGTCCAGCCACCTTCGCGTCCTGTCCAGGCCGTGCCAGCAGACGTAACGGACCTTTGCACACGGTGCACAAATAGGCAAAATCACGTGCAGGTCACGCATCTCACGTTACAAGCCCTCTGCCGGTAGCCATGGCTTCCCGAAACGCAGGGCCTTGCGAGAAGGCGTTGGCCACGCTTGGAAAATACCTCGATAGTCTCGAGGACGGCCAGACAAAGATATCGGACCAGCTCGTATACCTGACGCATCAGGTCTCTCTCTTGTCCGGGGCACCCGGTGCTGTTGGAGGCACCGGCCCTACCTGCGAGGTTCTCAAGATTCACGACGCTGGATATGACGATGTCGACCGCAAGACGCCCAAAATTTGCGTCGAGTGGGTCTACGAGAGGAACGCGGCAAGGCCGAGGAAGGTCGAGGACCGATGTGAGTGGATTCGCCTCGACCAAGCCGACGGATGCGTTAAGATGGTCGACGAATTCGTCGATGGCTTCTCCAAGTCCAAGCGCCAGCCAGGCATTGCCCCCGTTACCCTCTACAAGGCATGGGAGGAGGCAAAGAAGGGTTTCGAGGACGCAAAGACCGCCACTTCCCATGGCAGGAAGAGGAGCCGCGAGGAAGCGTCAAGCTCCCACGGCCATGTCTACAAGAGGAAGACCGGCTCGAACGTTGTGAAGAGCCAGACTGGAAACTCCAAGGACAAGGAGTAGAGTGTCGTCTTGTTGACGACGGCAACGAGCTTGCCATTTCGCTCTTGTTGAGCTGATAACGAATGTGAACGTGATATAAATTTTAATGAATTCGTTTATGCTGTATACAACGCGTCAATGCATGCTGAAAACAATTTTCATTCGTCTCGAAATGCAGTTCTAACTATGGGTTAAACGTCCAGAGTAAACCTCTCATGCATCGACACAGGTCGTATGGGATTCTTGCATAGGTCGTATGAGTTTCCAGAGTAATATATCCCTAACACTCTGCACACCCCGCCGCGCGGCCCTCGCCGGCTCCCTCACCCTGCGAGGCCATGGCGAAAAATTGGGCGGTCTTTTCTTAAGAGTAAGTACGTGCAATTTTTCGCCACCTCCAACAACCCACGCCACCTCAGCGCCGGCCAGTGGGGGAAGGTGGCGAAAAATTGGGCGTTCTTTTCTTAAGAGTAAGTACGTGCAATTTTTCGCCATCCTTGTCACACCTTGACAAACACCTCCTATGACCCGCGCCAAGGGGTGGCAAGGTGGCGAAAAATTGGGCGTTCTTTATATAAGAGTAAGTACGTGCAATTTTTCGCCATCACTCTCACACCTTGACAAACACATCCTATGACCCGCGCCAAGGGGTGGCAGGGTGGCGAAAAATTGGGCGTTCTTTATATAAGAGTAAGTACGTGCAATTTTTCGCCATCACTCTCACACCTTGACAAACACCTCCTATGACCCGCGCCAAGGGGTGGCAGGGTGGCGAAAAATTGGGCGTTCTTTATATAAGAGTAAGTACGTGCAATTTTTCGCCATCCTTGTCACACCCCCAACACACACCCTCACAATTCTGCCAGGGGTGGTGACAGATGCCAGCCTAAATGTCACAAGCTTGGTGAGCAGTGGTGGCAGGCGGGCACTTATGTTTTTTGCAAGTGGTTTAGGGTTTTAGGGTTTAGGGTTTAGGGTGAGACCCCCTCCTAGGCCGCGGTCACTATAGGGTCACTATAGGGGTGGCAGATGCCAGCATAAGGGTGGTGCACTTCTCCTAGTCGCGATGACGGAATGATGACGGAATGATGATGGAAGCTACTTAATTAATTAATTAATTATAATTAATTAATTAATTAATTAATTAATTAATTAATTAATTAGTGAACATACCTCCGTGGGGAGGATATGTAACACATTTATCCCTGAGAAGGGGCATATGCATGGTTTTTTATACATTCTAGGCGACAACCTGCATGCAGGTGGTGCATGGGTGTAAACTGCCACCTACTCGGGGTGCACAACTGAGGCCGGTGCACCTGCACGGCACAGTGTATTCCAGCATCTATGCAAAGTTGCGGACATGGGGTGGAAGATGATCATGGCTTAGCAAAGGCTAGGGCATGATGGCGTCTTAGCAGAGAATGGCTCTCTGCATGGGCAAAGCTGCATGGCTGACTCACAGCGGATGCAGTAAGGCTGCCCCATGGTCCAGAGCCCACAATAGATAGGCTTGGAACACATTTAGAGGCGCCGGTTTGGGAGAATATAACGGCCTCTCCCGGAGCCTGAGGGTTTATAGGGGCATACCCAAGGTTAACCCGGCAAAGCTGCATGGCTGACTCACAGCGGATGCAGTAAGGCTGCCCCATGGTCCAGAGCCCACAATAGATAGGCTTGGAACACATTTAGAGGCGCCGGTTTGGGAGAATATAAAGGCCTCTCCCGGAGCCTGAGGGTTTATAGGGGCATACCCAAGGTTAACCCTTCAACTGTCAAAACTCGAACCACGAGAACGGACTGAGTTTGGGTATCTTTGTGCGCCTGAGAGTAACTAGCCAAATAACATTTTCTGGCCCACCCTTGGAACCAAGCATGCTTTTATATCAAATAATGTTTGGGAAATTTGGTTGGTCACATATCCATGCCCTACACCTGCTAAAAATAGCACCCCCCTCAGGGGGGTACAGTGCACATGGGGTTGGAGACATATATAATGCATTATCGACCATTTACACAAATCAGTTGGCCCTGGCCTTTTAAAGGCAGGTTATTATAATCATAGACATGCCATCAATCCATTCACAACATGAAATGTCACAAAACTGTGGACGCTAGCTACAAAATGGCCAAAGCCAGCTGGCACCGTTATAACGGTGCCAGCTGGCAGGGGTATAAATGGTAGCATAACAACACAAAACTTTATTCCAATTGGCATGAAACAACAAGGGATGCCCAATTGGGCATCATGCACCATACCCAGGTGATAAAACAAGAGACCATGCCATATAACACATGCCAACATGCCGCAAGGGGCCAAAATGGCACTAGCGCGCGCGTGCGGTATACATAGCGCAAGACTAGCCAAGGGTGTAGCTAACTGTCAATTGGGCTACCTGGCTATGTGCCAAACTACGGATTGCGCCTCTGGGTGCGCAGATCCTGCCTCCTACAAGGCCCTGTCAGCTGGGTGCCAGCTGCCAACGTGCGGGTCGTGCGGCCATTGGCCTCAGCCCATGCGCGGCCAGCCGGGCTGCGGGCTGACAAGGGCTGCATGGCACGCTGGTGGCGGGCGTTGTCGTCGTCGAGGCCAGCCACTGGCCCAGCGTGGAAGCTGAGATAAGCCAGCATATAAGACACAAGACCATGCTAAAAAATAGGTGAAAGGCTCATTAATCAAGGCCTCAAGCGCGCGTCAAAGGGGTGGCAAGGAGCTACATCACTAACCCACCCGATGAATGACAAAACACCTCCACGTTCTTTGCAACAATAAAGTAAACAAAATGAACAAGTTGGTAATGCTTCCATGCAAACAGGTATTGGGTATCTCCATGTTTGTCACATGCAATGGATGCAAAATCAGAAGGTGGGCGTTGGCCAGCAAAACAAGAAGCCATGCCTAAAACTGGTCAGAAAAGAACTTGTCTCGGGCTGTTTGAGCCAGGAAAAGCATTGGGTAATCACCTTTACCATATTACTAACCAATACCAACCGTTATCACGCTATTTCCGTTGCAGCCTCAGCTAACAGCGACCAAACATGGTCCAAAATCTGCTTGACCTGATGGTATTCCACAACTATGACAAGCCGATGCGTAGAGGGAGCAAAACAACAAAATGACAATCACAAGCCCTCGATTATAACCCTGATATTAGTTATAAACGATAATACAACCATATACGGTTAACGGAACACGCTAGGAGGCTAGAACGTACCAGGTCGGAACAGCAGATTACCTTTCCTGCGGGAGCCAGCACGCCCGATTCATGGACGTAGCCTCGAGCCTTTCCTGGCTGCCAATTCTAGCAAATCTGGTTGGGAACGACGTCAAAGGTTTATCCATGCGCAAATACCTCGAAAATTTCCGCCTAGCAACATGCAGCACTCGCACTGTCACCGCCTGGCCGCTGACATGATTTGCTGCGCCAACCAGCACCCCGATGACCCATCTACGCATCTTCAAACGTTCCATGGCTGGGGATAAAACGTTTTTAGGACTTGAAAATCATGCCTACAAAATTTGAGTCCATTATGTCAAGCCATTCTCTCGTACCAGTCAGTTGTGTGCACCGCCATAGCCGTGCGCGTCAATATTTTTCATGCACGTCGGTCCCGTTGGACCATGGTACCCCCCTAACTTTGCTCAAGCATATCTCCCTGGCCAGGTGTCCAAAATACGGTCTGAATAGCGCCAGGCATAGCTTACGTCTAGATCTTTCGATCCCCCCAGGTTTGACCGTTAAATTATTATTGGCGCGGCGCCTGGTTCTGCCACAAACTCAGTCCGTTAGAGTGGCGCGAGTTCAACTGGCGCCACGAAAACGGACTCAGTACAGTTTAAGGGTTAACCCACAACCCAAAAAGCGAAGACGTATGCTCAAGGCACTGGCAACCCGGCCTCCGCAACCACTGTCATGCCGACATTGGTCACGTTGCTGCACCTGTCTACACTCAACGCACGCAGCAGCGCGGGCATGCCCTAGCGACCAAGATCGATGCCTTGGCTGTTTGCAAGGCCCAGCTCCAACAGCCTTGCTGCTGCTGGTTCGGTTAGTGCCATGGATTGCTAGATTCTGGTCTGAAACGCTCGGGCACAACCTCACATAGAGCGCGAGCGCAGCCGCGTGCAGTTGCGGCTGATGGCAGCCACTCTCTCGTCCAATACGAAACCCGCTCCCGTATCCTCCAAACGCTCCAACCGATTGCGGTTCTCGACAAGGGCATGCAACGCCGGTTACCTGTGTTTTTTTGGGCATGCAACCGAGCCTGAAATGGTGTGTTGCTTGCCTTGTTACCCAGGTGAGATCAAGTACTGGACGGGGGTTCCAGATGCAGCAGTGCTGCGCATGCATGCGGGCACTGTCTGCAAGTAATACGAATAAGGAAGTACATGCGTGCAATTCGTGGAAGCGTGTCGATCATGGAGCTAGTACTATGCTAACCGAGGATCGCTCATTTGGGTTAACATAATAACACAATGTGCAAGTATACTGTGACTGCTGTAACATATGGATATGATAAGGGCAATTACCCAACTAGAATTGCTAGATGTGCACCATTACAAACAGCGCCACATGGCTTTCGCGATCGTCTTGCCTTTCATCTCAGACTTCTCTAGTCCGCGAATTATACCGGCCAATGTGGACCCCATGCATGCGGGCGCGGGCTTAGGACTGGCCAACCAGGTACGTAGACACCTCCTCCTATGGCAGGGTCCCCTTGTCCCGTCGCAACCCACTGGCAAACTTGCGTGCGCGCCCCGCACCGACGCGCCGCGACCCGGGCCTATGCATGTGACACAAATGCTTGATGCAGGCCGGCTTCTGGAATTATCTGTACTCCGCATGATAGTAGATAGAGAGGAGTGGGCTGCGGTCTGCGATAAGCACCTTTCTGTGGGGCATGCTCCTGTTTTCTCCCCACGGGCCGGCCCCGTGCGGCCCATTGGTAGAATATGCAGGGTAGAAGGACTTCCTCAGGTGGAGTTTATTGCCCCTGAGATAGCCACTACACTACCGCCTCGACGTACCCTCGTCTGCCATTACAGTAGAGGACAGCTCAGATATGAGGATTATATCCCCCTCTAGTGACTATATTGTCTCCTTGATATTGTTGTCAGATCAGCAAAAAACGTGAAAACGCAAGCGGCCCAATCAATCCGAGATTCCGCGGAGCACACGGAAAGTAAGAAAGCCCAGAAGCTACCAGCATGCAAGGAATCGAACATAGGACCTGTGGCATGATTTCGCGGCTGCGTGAGTCTCCTGGTCCGAAGGCAGTCTCACTTAACGTTGTGCACAAAACAGCCCAACTGCGAAAAACCTCTTTACCGAGAGGGGTGCCAATATATCAAGGAGACAACCAATACATGCATGTGACTAAGTGGTTGGGGCATGATGCAGACGATATTTGTAACTTTCTGTAATTATTTGTCTAATGAGATTAGCATAGTACTCCGTGGCATGCCCATGTGCATGACACGCAAGTACTTCCTTACTTATGCAACGCCAGTTCTCCGGACCCCCGGTCCAATCGAACGCAAACCGACTGCAACCATGTGCAGTTTCGGGCTACCACCCCCATGCCAGCATCCGTCACACTGCCCTTCAAAGAGAGGCGTGCCTATCGCTCCAACAGGCAGCAGTGCTCCCCCATCTCGTGAAGGCCAACCTCCATCACCTTTGTACGATCGATATCTAGGCAGTGTAGTTGGGGGCACTGCCGTGTGATGGCGATAATCCCAGCCTCCGTCACGCCCACACACTTAGAGAGTCTCAACAAGTGCCGCAATTGGCGGCAGCTCCGTGCGATGGCACGCATGCCAGCATCTGTCACACGCCGGCAGTTGCCCAGGGACAGGTGTTCCACTAGCCGAGGGCAGCCCCCCACCAGCTAGGGCCACAATACCACCTGTAATGCGGGGGCCATCGGCGCACAGGCAGCGCAGCTCAGGGCAATTGACCGTTAGAGTGCCAAAATGACCTCATCGTTCAAGTGAGCCACGTCCAAGCGCTGCAGGCGGGGGCAATGGGTCACCAGGTATGTGACGGCCGCAAGCCGGATGTTAGAGCACCTATGGACTTCCAAGGATTCACGGTGCCGGCAGCCGTCCGCCACGTCGGCGATGTCTTCCCATAACACCTCGGACGTTCCGTCCAGGGACTCGTCCACGGTAGACTTGAAATCACGGCAAGCGCGATGCAGCTGGACGTTCTCCAGCAAAGGAATCGCCCCGAGAATCTGGGCACAAATGCCAGGGACGGTCAACACTAGGTCGACTGCGGCACTATCATCACATGGGCCCATTCGGCTGTTCATGAGACGGAAATAGGCTGCACGGCTATAAAATGGCCAGAAAGGTTTTATCAAGGAGAAAGGTTTTATATACGCTGCCAAATTATGGTAGCACCACCCGATGCGAACAGCAGTAATGCGTGTTGCGAACAGCACGCGTCATGTATGCCAGCCAAGATAGCCAATCCCGGAATTTACTTGATAAGTTGAGGCTCGAGACGGATCACCATCCCGACCATAAACTGGTGTCAATGATTCGCATTTGGGGGGGCGGGGGGGAAGATGCTTGACGGAAGTCAGTATGACCTTCCTGGTTCCCCGTACTTCAGTGAATTGTGAACCAATGTACCGAAGCTACGCCAAGGTCATACTGCAGCATCCTTCTTTGCAATATTGTACTTCTGCATGACCACCATCATCAACTAACCCCCCACAGAACTCACTGGGACCGCCGGCGTGAGAATGAACTGACGTCAGCCAGTCATTACATGGATTCCATCGCTATACCTTATGAATTCCATCGTGAATTTAAAAAATACGATTGCCGCCCACTAAATAACAATGAACTCGGCAACCCACCAGATTGGCGACTGGCGACTCGCGAGGGGATTGCTCTACTAGTAGTTTTGCATGGCTGTACTGATTATTACTACGGGGGCCTAGGGGGGACATCCACTCAATACGCGCATCACCTACGGAGTGACGCGCCGGCGACCAACGACATTGCCAGGTTGGCAGGTAAGCGATTATAAACTGGAGGTGCATCGAATCGGGCTATCCTCGACTCTCAAGTCCAGCAATTAGTGTTGGTAATCATATGCAATATTTTGCGCATTGGGCATCCAAGCCCTGGTTGCCGTGTTCGGCTATCAGTTTGAACTTGCTCTTTTCAGTGAAGGTACAACACTTCCTTCGTAATCACGTTGTTGTTGTTGTTGCCCACGCCGCACATGGGCAGCACTGTAATGACGTAGTTACAGCAATACTGTTGTTGTTGTTGTTGTGGCCCACGCCGCACATGGGCAGCAGAGAGTGACAATACTGAAGCTCACCAGGTTCCTGGTCAACTTCAACTCAACACCAAGTCAACAGGAGTCAACAGGTCTATATGTCGAGTACGGTAGTCAGTAGAAACATTTCTGCCCAGGCGAGCCAGCGGAGCGTGTCCGTGACTCCGTCCACAATGTCTCGCAGGTGCGATACCCTCGCGCCAAGTGGCAAAGAGTCATATGCCCCGACGTCACAACCCTGCAACAGACACTAGTACAATACTGCATTACATGTAGTTGCGTGCTGTGCGGGCCTCGTAATGCAGTCATAATGCCACCGTGTGCGATCTAGCACGCGAATGCTTGCGAGGCCGCTCCTTCTGCGCGCATGGTGCCGTCGGAAGTCGGCTCAGCTGATTCAGCTCGTCCTTAGGCAGCACATATTGCCGATTGGCAGTTCCCATGCATTTAATGATGCTAAGTGCCGCACTCGGGTCGCAGTAGGCCAGGTGTGAGCAAGCACGCTCCCAGCTTCGATTGGGCGAACACGCAACTACTTCCATGCGTGCCATGGCGGATTTGGTCGTTGCACGGTCCCAGTATGGCTATTCCTTCTGTCAACTACAATGGAAGGAGGTCTTTTTTAATGCCCAAGTCACGTCATTATGACAACTTCCTTGCGACTGCACGTGTTTGAGTGACGACGTGGTACATGAGGCACGCATCCTACATGTGTCCTGCCGCATCCACTTTTCTACATTGGCTCCTGTCTCTCGTGGTGTTAGGCGCTGCTACTGCTGCGGCGGCGGGTCCAACTGACCAACTAGCATGGAATTATCTTAGGTCGTCTGCCCACGGCCGGCATTTGCTAGGGCCGACCAAAGAGGCGCTCGCTCATATTGCTGACGGGTCCGCCGCGCACCCCGTTCAGGTCGCTCCCATACTGCCATACAATCCGAAATGCTTCGGCACCAATGGAAAGGTCGTCTTCATGTTTTTATTGAGAGGCGATCACAACGTGCCTAAAGTGTGGGAGGCCTTCTTCAGAGGATGCCCCGCAGGCTCGTATATCATCAAGGCGCACGCGATGCATCCGGAGGAGGTCGTAACCCCGTTGTTCCGGAAAGCGCTCCTCCCGGTAAGACCACTTGTTGCTGCGCCGGGCCCGCTCCGTGGGACTATGCGCCCCCGGTCGTGCCACGTGTTGCAGTATTGTGTGCTCCACAGCAGGGCTCCATGTGCTTGGGAGACCTGGGGGCCTGTGACCTCAGCAGATGTATGGCGGCGGTGATGTGGGGCTTTGCTGTCACTTGTCACCTCATGTGGCTAGTTCCTCGTGCCAGTAACGTGGACCATTGCTGTCACTCGTCACCTTGTTCCTAATGCTCATAGCCATGGACGTGGTTGCTGGGAATACATGCTGCCACTCACGGTACGTCATCCAGAAGTTCATATTCATGTCGTACCTAAACTTAGACAGGATCATGCTATGATGCATCGCTATAGAAGAGTTATCCTGGCGCTGGCTACTCCTCACTACCTAACAAGTATGCT